>JAMQGT020014938.1:0-92552 GCA_024447675.2 Pterophyllum scalare | reverse complement strand
CAACTTGTCATGGCTGATGACTGCCCCTCTCTGAGCCTGGTTCTGCCAGTGGTTTCTTCCTGTTAAAAGAGAGTTTTTCCTTCCCACTGTCACAAAGAGTTTTTTCTGTAATTATTGTAGTATCTTTACCTTACATATAAAGCACCTTGAGATAGAAATGTTTTCTACTCACATTAACACCTTCATTTTCCCTCTCTCTCTCTTCCTCTCTCTTTATTTAGAAAAATATTTTTTTTAAATTCAACAAAAAATTCTGTTGGAAAAAACAAAAAAAACAAAAACAAATGGGCACTACCAAGAGTGAGCAATTTAAATCTACTCTACATGTCCAAAACAACCTGAAGGGTATACTCCACAGAAGGTTCCACACAGCCTGGCTTTCTTTACATTAGCTGTGCTGACAAAACCTAAACCTCAGTCAGAGATAAGAGTGTCACAATAGTGGTTATCA
Source organism: Pterophyllum scalare (assembly GCA_024447675.2). Taxonomy (NCBI): domain Eukaryota; kingdom Metazoa; phylum Chordata; class Actinopteri; order Cichliformes; family Cichlidae; genus Pterophyllum; species Pterophyllum scalare. The sequence continues at coordinate 92,101 of JAMQGT020014938.1, read as the reverse complement.
GCTTTCTCTGTTAAGCTGAGCTTTCTGCTGTGTGTGTGTGTGTGTGTGTGTGTGTGTGTGTGTGTGTGTGTGTGTGTGTGTGTGTGTGTGTGTGTGTGTGTGTGTGTGCGCGCGCGCACATAAAAAGGGACATTTCAACATCATACAAGTCTTCGTCCACACAAAGTGGTGCCTATGAGTGAGATTCCAATCAGAAGCATTATAAGATGATGATGAAAAATTTTAATTAAAATCTGTAACAAACATTAAAAAATAAAAACAATGGAATACAACACTGTTGCAAATAAGGCGAGAGATTAATGCTGCTGAAAATCGTTAATCTTGGGATTTAGAGCACAGAGTGGTAAACATTTTAATTCCAGTTAATTAATTTAACATTGAGTACAGTCTCGGTGCTGCTGTTTATTTCTAAGGTGATGTCTACAGATTAGAGTTCTGAAACTTTAAACTGGATACATTTAAACATTATAGGTTCCTATTACATTGCCTAACAAAGGAGATGTTATTGAATCTGTATTTTTGGTTTGGTTTATCTAGTAGCTGCAACTCCAGCATTGTAAAACAGACCTAGCTGCTTGATTCTATACTTAAAATGAAGTACAAAAAAAATCATACATTATCTGCATCATAACATGAATACATGCACATTCCATGTGATGCACAGTTTGCACTGCTGTAACTTTACAGCGGGGCTTCATTCGCGATATTAGTAAGGTACAGCTTAACAAGTTGAACGTATAAAATATATCTGCCCAGCAGAGAATTTTTATTGCACTAAAAACATGCTGTAAATAACATTTGTCAATAAAAATTTTAAACCAAAACCTGATGACGTTTTGTGTCCAGCATAAGTTATCATGATGATTTTACCAGGTAAAAAGGGAAAACGTGACAGAAAATGCCGGCTTTAAGGTCAACATAGCTCACTAATCTCAGTTTGTAGTACAGCCCTCTGCTGAGTGAGCTGGTATTTGTATTATTGCCTCAAGTTTTATGTATCCTGCTCGAGAAATTAAGGAAATACTTTTTCACTTATTAGCTTTGATTTCTGGTGTGATTTTGAATTCAACCCTCAAGGGGTTGATGATTTTGTTCTCAACAAACTACACAATGTATGTCAGTAAAGATATTCAACTTGAATATTTCACTGGTCAAAATGTTACATGTTCCCTTAGTTTTGGAGCAGGACTTCCTGTGTATAGTCAGATATCACCACATTCCAATACATATAAACAAAAATGAATAGCAGAGGTGTGGTTTATCTTTTGTCTGCATGTACTTTAAACCACACTGATTACGGACATCAGTAAATATATAGGCATACAAAAGGTATCCAGTTTTTTCGGTTGTAATATGGATTTTAACAATCCAACACATTAGTTTATTCATATATTATGTATTTGTAATCAGTGTGGATGGACATAGGCAGCATGATGCCACCTATTGATTATGGACTCCTTATTCTGAAGTTTCAACATTAGCACTTTGGTCCCTGTTATGTTGCTTTTATGGAGCCAGAAGTGACCATATATGGAAAAGATGGTGCTAAATTTGTGAGCTGTTTGATTAGATTGCGTGGTTAGTAAGCATTCATAAACTGTACCAGTGCAACAAACAGACAGTTAATTAGTACTAAATACTTAATTAGTACTAAATAATGCACTAATAAAATACCAGCTATTGAGTCACCAAAACTGACTTTGTTGTGTCATGCACCACTACCACAGAAGAGACAAAGAGGTACAGAAGTGGTAAAGAGACACAGTTCAGTGCTTTGAATCAGCAGTTAATAGACAGTGGTTGCAGGACTTATATATTCCTTTATGATCACTGTCTGCACATCTTCCCTCAGCTTTTACGTCAATACACAATCAACAAGTGTGAAAGCATTTGATCACATACTTGACTGTTACCATGATTATTTTCAGCTGACAACTTAGGCCACAGTATTATGCTTACACTGGCCTGTTGATTAAACACTTACAGAAAAATTCTGAAAGACTGCGTTTGCTGCAGTATAAAAATGACATTCACTACTTCATAAAACAGTATTTAAGTGAAAAACTACAGGAAATTGTACTTGGCCCTACAAATATTAGAAGCATGGTATCTTACCAGACACTTACTCTGGATGGCACTACCTTGGCCTCCACTGTGAGGTATCTTTGAGCATCTGTGAACAGGATATGTCCTTTAATGCGCATTTTAAACAAATATGGAAAACTACTTTCTTGTGTTTGCATAATATCTTAAAATAAGATAGATCCTTTCTCAGAGTGATGCTGAAAAACTAGTTCATGCATTTCTTACTTCTGGGTTGGACTATTGTAATTCATTACTATCAGGTCATCCTAAAAGCTCCCTGAAAAGCCTTCAGCTGATCCAAAGAACTGCAGCTGCTCCATCTTAGCTTAAAGAGCTCACAATATCTATCATGATCCTGGGTCCACAACCCAGGGTTTTCAGTTTTGGGTTTCCTAGTTCTGTTCATTTCATTTGTTGACCTTTGGTTTGTGTAATGTTTACATTTATTCCATGTGTTCTTAAGTATACCTTGTTCTTAGTTCTGTTGCTTTTTTTGGATTCTTCTCTCAATGTGCTTGCCTCCATCATGTCAAGTCCCCTGTGTTTAGGTCATGTCTGTGTTTAGTTATCCTTTACTGTTTTACTTTCTTAGTCTCCTGTTCCATGTGTGTCATGTTGAGTTTTGCTTCCTCCCTGCCTCATTACAGTCATTTTGTCTGTTGTCTCATTATCCGTTGTGTATTTATTGTCTCTGCTCCATGTCGTGTCGTCATCCCAGTTTGGATTTGGGAGATAGATGCCTATTTTTAGGATTAGGCTTAAAACTTTCTTTTTTGATCAAGATTATAGTTAGGGCTGGATCAATTAACCCTGATAGTTATGCTGCGATAGACTTTGGGTGCTGGTTGTTTTCAATGATGCAAAGCACCATGGAAGCACCATCTCTTTCCATTCTGTGTTTATGCACCACTCTACATTTAGACATTAGTTATTATTCATTTCTGTCTCACTTCCACAGCATGTCTTTCACCCTGTCTCCCTCCCCTCAGCCCCAACCAGTCATGGCAGATGACTGCCCCTCCCCGAGCCTGGTCCTGCTGGAGGTTTCTTCCTGTTAAAAAGGTGTTTTTCCTTCCCACTGTCACCAAGTGCTTGCTGAAAAAGGGGCATCTGATTGTTGGGATTTTCTCTGTATTTACCTTACAATATCAATGCCTTGATTTGACTGTGATTTGGCGCTATATAAATAAAACTGAATCGAACTGAATGTCCATTTCTGCACCTTCTTACTCAGTTTTGTTGCGTTGATGTTATAGTTAGGGTCTCATCTAGTTATAGTCTTTGAATATCTCTTGGTTTTGTTTTATTCCTTTTCTGCATCTTATCTCCCTTTTTCCTGAAACCTTATGCTTCTATACTGCCACCAGCTGATTAGTTTTTCTGCTTTTGTATAGGTGATACATACATTTTATCATCTAGCTATTCTGCCATTCATTAACCGTACCAATGAATATGTCTTTGTGCTTTGTAATATTGAGATTTTCATTTTGGACTACATGTGGTCAGATAGGCCTTCAGTAACATCATCAGTTTAGATTTTTTCCATCCAGCATATTTGTATTAATTTGCAGCAGCCTCTCAGAACCACTTATTTTGCTGTAATTATTTGAACATTAAAGAGGATAAATATAATTAACAAAGAGTAAAATGGTTCTAAAAACAATCAGGCTGCAGGTCCTTTTTATTTATTTATTTATTTTTTTACTTTGTACTGTTTCAGCCACATTTCCTTTTGAGTTTAAGCTTTTAGATGTATGGCAAATATGAAGAGGGTGAGGAGTATGTGGTGGTGAGTGGGGGTGAGTTACAATACTGTGGGGGGAGGTGTAGGAGTTGGGCTGCAGGGCCAAGCCAAATGCATCCAGTTTAAATATGCAAATGTCTCAATGAGGCAGAACAGACAACAGCATAGGACTTTATATAATTAAATGTTTGCTGTCTCTGGCTTGCCTGATCAAGAATCAGTTATCTCATTTAGAAGTTGTAGAAAACATGATTAACATTCTTCTTAAACACCTGCAGGGAAAAAATATAAAGAGGTATGTTTGCTATGTAAAAAGTAAATTTGTTTATGGCACATAAGGATAATAAGGTGTCATGCCACACAACAAGCCTTTTGGAAAGCAGTGCAACTGTGTGAGTTAAAGGAAGCAAATCTATCTCTGGTCCTTCTTTGAAGTCAAGCAGAGCCATGAAAACGCCCTGGTGTTAAAATGTAAACGTGTCAGGGGCCTCTTTAGGTGGAACAGCTAAGCTCTCAGGAACTTGTTTTGATGCATTCCCCAATCAGGAACAAAGACACTCAACAATAATCCAAGCAGCTCATATCAGTCAAAACAAATCAACCCTGAAATGAGCTCAGGCAGACACGGGCCTTGACTGCAACCGACCTCTAGCGTCATCTTCAGCTCTCCATTGTCTTCTGCTTCATTGACTCAGAGCCAGTAACCAGATTGGAGGAACAAAGCAGGGGGTATACTCCCTTTAGCCTAAAAAAATCCCACTCCAGGCTGTCCTCCCAAAAAGCGGATTTAACCGTGTTAGCATAAACAATGCAAGAGGGATCTCTGGGGAATCATGCAAATACACAGCTTTTGTGTTAACACCCTGGCCAAAATGCAATATCTGTCTACATGGTCCCCTGCCACTCCTTACCTGGCTACACAAAGGGATTTCCTGTTGTTTGGATTTTTAAGAAGCAATTCAGTCTTTATTGTTTACTACAAACAAAGCATGGATCAACGTCATATGACGACTTACATTCCATCGTAGTGTCCATGAAGATGTGAGGCGTTAAGGTTTACATTACTTCTGCTGCAGAACGGGTTTAACCAAGGCTCTTAAATAAAATCGCTGCTCATGTCAGCATTTTCAGACAAAACATTTTAAACTGCTATTGTGAAATTAAAATTATAGCTTTAAAAAATTAAAGCAATAGCTACACTGATATGGACTGGGTAATGTGTTGGGAACAAAAGGATGCTACATCATTTGCCAAAAATCAAAGTGAAAAAAATGATGCAGCAAGCTAGTCCTCAGTTTATATGACCCCCTCATGCTTGATGCAACCTGGTGGCATTGGATGAACAGAAACATAATGTTCCAGGGGTGTCCTACTGGATTTAGGATGGGGGACCGTGGGAGATAGTCACTGATCCTCCACTGCCTGCATACTCTTGCCACATGAGGCCGAGCATTGATGTGCACCAAAAGGAACCCAAGACCCACTGCACCAGGGTAGGGTCTGACAATGGGTCCAAGGATTTCACCCCGATCCCTAATGACAGTCAGGGTGCTGTTGCCTAACATGTAGAGGTCTGTGCACCCCTCCAATGGATATGCCTCCCCAGACCATCACTGACCCACCACCAAACCTGTCATGCTGAACGATGTTATAGACAGCACAACATTCTCTACGGCATCTCCAGACCCTCTCATGTCTGTCACAAGCACTCACAGTGAACCTGCTCTCATCTGTGAAAAGCAGAGGACACTACTGGTGGACCTGCCAATTCTGGTATCCTAGGGCAAATGGCAATCAGGTTCCACGATGCTGGGCAGTGAGCATAGGGCCCTCTAAAGGAAGGACCTTCTACGGCCCTATCCAGCTCTTCTAGAGTAACTGGTTGTCTGGAACCTCCTCCATGTTCTTGAGAATGTGCTGGGAGACACAGCAAACCTTCTGGCAATGGCACGTATTGATGTGAAATCCTGGAGGAGCTGAACTACCTGTGTAATCCTGCAGGGTCCAGGTATCACCCAATGCTACCAGTAGTAACACGGACTGTAGCCAAATGTAAAACTAGTGAAAATAAAGAACCTGTAAAACCATTCCTGTTTTGGGGATTGTCTCATTATTGCCCCTCCAGTATACATGTTGTTAATTTAATTAACATCAAAGCAGCTGAAACCCGTGCAACATAACTGACCAGATCAATATCCCAGAATTTTAACTGACTTGATGCTATATTCTGATTAAAAACTCTTCCTTTAATTTTTTGAAAAAAAAATCTCCCTCTCACCCCCTGGAGGGTGGTATGTGTGTTCCTTAACTGTTGTGTCGCTCCCAAACATAATCCGGAGATCCAGCTCAAAAATAGGTTTATGTCCATGAATCCCCCCACTGGCCTGTCGCACTCCTGCACCCAAGACATTTTTACATCAGCACCCAGAGCCGGAAATGGGCTCAATGTGGGTTGAGTGCTTTGTAGGCAAAGTTAGAGAAAGCAAGGTTGGGATGGTTTGGACATGTGCAGAGGAATGAGGGCTTCTATTTTAAAAATGTATCTGTTATACACTCTGTGTTATAATGACAGCAGTGTGGCTAGCAAGATGAGTATCCAAACGCAAACTTGGAGATACAGGGGTTGGGCAATGAAACTGAAACACCTGTCATTTTAGTCTGGGAGGTTTCATGGCTAAATTGGACCAGCCTGGTGGCCAATCTTCATTAATTGCACATTGCACCAGTAAGAGCAGAGTGTGAAGGTTCAATTAGCAGGGTAAGAGCACAGTTTTGCTCAAAACATTGCAATGCATACAACATTATGGGTGACATACCAGAGTTCAAAAGAGGACAAATTGTTGGTGCATGTCTTGCTGGCGCATCTGTGACCAAGACAGCAAGTCTTTGTGATGCATCAAGAGCCACGGTATCCAGGGTAATGTCAGCATACCACCAAGAAGGACGAACCACATCCAACAGGATTAACTGTGGACACAAGAGGAAGCTGTCTAAAAGAGATGTTCGGTTGCTAACCCGGATTGTATCCAAAAAACATCAAACCACGGCTGCCCAAATCAGAGCAGAATTAAATGTGCACCTCAACTCTCCTGTTTCCACCAAAACTGTCCGTCGGGAGCTCCACAGGGTCAATATACACGGCCGGGCTGCTATAGTCAAACCTTTGGTCACTCGTGCCAATGCCAAACGTCTGTTTCAATGGTGCAAGGAGTGCAAATCTTGGGCTGTGGACAATGTGAAACATGTATTGTTCTCTGATGAGTCCATCTTTACTGTTTTCCCCACATCCGGGAGTGTTACGGTGTGGAGAAGCCCCAAAGAAGCGTACCACCCAGACTGTTGCATGCCCAGAGTGAAGCATGGGGGTGGATCAGTGATGGTTTGGGCTGCCATATCATGGCATTCCCTTGGCCCAATACTTGTGTTAGATGGGCGCATCACTGCCAAGGACTACCGAACCATTCTGGAGGACCATGTGCATCCAATGGTTCAATCCACTATCCTGCAAGAAGAATGGCTTAAAATCCCTCTGACCACTGTGCAGGACCTGTATATGTCATTCCCAAGATGAATCGACACTGTACTGGCTGCAAAAGGAGGCCCTACACCATACTAATAAATAATTGTGGTCTAAAACCAGGTGTTTCAGTTTCATTGTCCAACCCCTGCAGGTGTAGACTCAAACTAGACAACTTTATTGCCAAACTCCCTCAAACAGAACACAGAAAAGGGAAGGCTTTAACTGGGTGATTAATCCAAGGAAATGAGAAACAGAGATCACACTACCAAAAGGGGTGACTTGACAAAGGGCAGCGGGAAACACAGACAATATATATTATAAATACACAAGGTAATGAGGGAGGTAGGACACACAAGGAGCACAGAATCTAGCTGATGAGACAAGGGAAATAAAACGGAATACAAGGCACACAATACAAGGGACTTGTAAAGTAAAACAGGAAGTGAGCAAACATGGACTGAGGAGATGTAAGAACATTGTACACATGAATGAATATAACAGGAAAGGCAGGTACACTGAGGAAGGGAACATCAAAGCACAGAGAGATAATATAACCAGCATCCTTGAATAGAATTAAAATTAAATTAAATACAAAGAAATAAACAGGGAACACTAATACAACTGAACTCTGGGTCCTAGACCTAGGGACCATTACACTGTGTTGTTTCAAACACTCAGTGTACACCCTCATTAGCATTATCTGCTATGGTTAAGGTTAGTTGTCAGACATTAACATTGACAGCTCTGCTTATCTGCTACATTTCTAGTTCTAGAGATGTTTATCAAAATAACCTCTAATAATCTAGACAGCCTGCAGCACATGAGTCCACTCATTTCTTTTCCTTATCTCAGCTTCCACATGCTGGGGTTGATTGATTGATTCGTAATTGCACAAACAGCCCTGTCACAGCAGCATGGGCGCTGAGTTCTTTCATTGTGGCTTGCTGCATGACATCTATCCACTGGGGCACCGGTTCAATTTTACCCGAGCAAATTAATGCCATTAGCAGCATGGTTTGCAAATAAACACAGAGCCAGTGTCCAGTCTGTGATCCCCGGTGGAATTTAGCTGCTGACACTGCAAAGGCAAAGCTGTACCCGTGATTCACCAGCTGTCAGCTCTCTGGAAGCTAAGACGCATGATGTGACTGATCTATTCTGAAACGTCCCACAGAAATACCACAGAGAGGTAAATTAATCAGGCAAGAACACAAAGTGCTGCTTAACACAGATGTTCATAGTGAATGCCCATAGCAAATGTTTGGAAAAGTCTACAGAACATCTGTCTACCTATATTATGTTCACTTATTGTTACCATCTGGCTGAGTGTTGAGCACATGTTCTGTCCCAGGATCAATCCGTGTGGAAGTGCACTGCAAGAAAAAATAAAAAGATAGTTAACTTCAGTGGTTTCTTTGAAACCCCCGTAGCTATGGAGTTTTATTTAGTGAGTAGTGCATGGTGGCAAAGTGGGTAGCACTGTTACCTCACAGCAAGCAGGTCCTGGGTTTGACGCCACCTTGGCGTGACCTTTCTGTGTGGAGTTTATATGTTCTCACCATGCTTGTGTGGGTATTCAGTTTCCTCCCACAGTCCAAAGACATGCACTTAGTGGGATAAGGTTAATTGGAGATTCTAAACTGTCTGTAGGTGTGAGCGTGAATGGTTGTCTGTTTCTCTGTGACAGCCCTGCAATGGGCTGCTGACTTGTCCGGGGTGTACCCTGCCTCTTGCCCTATGACATCTGGGATAGGCTCCAGCCCCCCTGCAACCCTGGAAAGGATAAGTGGAAGAAGAAGAGTAGATGGAAGTTCAAAAGTTAAAAAATTTGGAAATCGTATATGTCAGAAATCCTTTGTATTCATTTCTTCAATAAAATCACATATGATTTGCTGACAAACAGGCTCTTTTAGTGCTTGCTGACCTGTTAGCGCCATAGTTTTCTTGTTCACGAACATGAACATCCACTTTACCATGCTGAAATTAGAATCACCAATTAACTCAAGACTCCCTTCAAAGTGGTATTTAGCATAGATGTGTTGTGTTAGTCTCGAATCCCCATCTATCAATTCCAAATCCCCCATAAAGAGAAATTTACAAATAAAAACAGAGACTTTAATATTGCATGGACAGATTTATTTGCTTTCCCTGCCAAAAAATATTTTTGAAAAATCACAGATTGAAAACTGACCTTTTTTAATTTTTAGTTTTACAGTCTTGTTTCTAAAAGTGATTTTAAATATGATAAACCTCAGTGCAGAATATCAGATTTATATTTTCAATAGCAGGGCAAACCTTTACTGTCTGAGACAGTGTCCACACATTCATATTTCCCTAAATGAAACTGAAATGGAGCTGCAGACTGCTTTCCTAATGGAGGGAATGTTTATAAAATGCATGCTTCGAGCAGAGATGAGGATTTAACCTTCTTTTCTGCTCTATAACAATGAGACAGCAGCTGTGGAGACCCCAGTGACAAAACTTTAAAGAAGTGGAAGAGCTAATTACAGTAGATATGGTGCTTGCTGTAATGAGGCTGGAGGAACCACGCAGGTTTGTTTCTTCTCTTTCATCATTCTCCCCCTTACCCAATTTCCCCCATCCCCCAACAACTGAACCCCCGCTGCACTCCCCACGACCCCCTAGGATCTTCAGGGCTCTACCAATGAGCGCTCTACAGCTGTATTCCTTCCCAGAGACAAGACCCTTCAGATCTGGTGCAGTCCTTCCCTGTCATACTGCGCAACACCAATCACATGCTTGACGCTGAATGATCTGCAGTTGCCGAACTGGAAAAGCACAGAATATATGGATTTTCATGATTGCCACCCCTGAGCATGACAGCTGTCTTCCTGGTGAAGCCATTTACAAAGAAAGGAAGACACATTTTTTAATTTCTCATTCTATTGAGTTGAAATGTTCTTGCATCTGTAGACATCTGACTCCACCTGGAAGTAAAACCAAGGATGACTGCAGTCACCACTACCTTGTCTCACATTTTCAGCTTTACCAGTGAGAGCATTCTTTTGCTTTGGAGCTGGGATGGATGCGGAGCAGCTTGCTCTGGATTAAATGAAATCAGCTCAGCATAATGTCAATATCAGTGTCACAATATGTCAGCTTTGGAAGCTGAGATCATGCTATATTCATAGCCCCGTTCAATCCAATTTCTCCAAATGTTTGAGCAAACCCACAGCAAAGCTGCTCACGAAAAAAATGTGGGTCTTTATGCTGTAAATTCATGTTCACGCAGTTAAAAATGTAGTTACATGGATATCAGTACTAAAAAAAGAAACAGCAACCTGCTGTCACCTGAATAATAACATAAAGGCTTGTTTAGATTTAAATGGGCCACCAGAATCAGTGGAGTTTATATGGATTCATAGTACACACTGGCCTTCACAGTATGGAAATAATAATGATAATCCAGATGTGACAGAAGAGAATATTAGGGATAAGGTGAGGTGAAAAAATCTAGGTCATGAAGAGGAAAATGTTCATTTTTGGCAACGCCAGACGAATCACAGCAAGACTTTGTGGGGCGTCAGTGGGGAAAGAAGGCCAACTCCTAAATGGGGGCAACGCAACAATGTTCCTTACTTGAAGTCAGGGGGATACAAAAACCCAATAGTTAAATGAATCATGGTTGGTAGCTCTGCAACTTTAATGAAAACTGGGAAAACACAAGAATGCCACCCTAGCAATTTCATCCAGGGAACATTGACTTCAAACCAGTACCAATAACTGAAAAGGCATTCAGGTCCATTATTTTTAATTAGATATGAGACATGGTTTAAGCCATTAATACATTGGTTAATAATTTTTTAAAAGAAATTAGAGCCATTAATCCATTCATATATACAAGTTAAAAATATCAGTTCAGTGCTGCGCCTTATCAGTGGACAGATGAGTGAAAGAAGGAAGAGATGTGGATCTCATACCTGCATTACTTGCTTTATATACTTACACACACACACACACACACACACACAGAAGCAGAGTTCCCATCACCTGAAGCATCCAGCCACCATTGCTTTAGGCCCTATATAAAGGGAACACTTAAACACACAATATAACTCCAAGTAAATCAAACTTCTGTGAAATCAAACTGTCCACTTAGGAAGCAACACTGGTTGACAATCAATTTCACATGATGTTGTGCAAATGGAATAGACAACAGGTGGAAATTATTGGCAATTAGCAAGACACACTCAATAAAGGAGTGGTTCTGCAGGTGGGGACCACAGACCACTTCTCAGTACCTATGCTTTCTAGCTGATGTTTTGGTCACTTTTGAATGTTGGTGGTGCTTTCACACTCGTGGTAGCATGAGACGGACTCTACAACACACACAAGTGGCTCAGGTAGTGCAGCTCATCCAGGATGGCACATCAATGCGAGCTGTGGCAAGAAGGTTTGCTGTGTCTGTCAGTATAGTGTCCAGAGGCTGGAGGCGCTACCAGGAGACAGGCCAGTACACCAGGAGACGTGGAGGATGCCGTAGGAGGGCAATAACCCAGCAGCAGGACCGCTACCTCCGCCTTTGGGAGGAGCACTGCCAGAGCCCTGCAAAATGACCTCCAGCAGGCCACAAATGTGCATGTGTCTGCACAAACGGTTAGAAACCGACTCCATGAGGATGGTATGAGGGCCCGACATCCACAGATGGGGGTTGTGCTCACAGCTCAACACCATGCAGGACGCTTGGCATTTGCCAGAGAACACCAGGATTGGCTGATTCGCCACTGGCGCCCTGTGCTCTTCATAGGTGAAAGCAGGTTCACACTGAGCACATGTGACAGATGTGACAGAGTCTGGAGATGCCGTGGAGAGCGATCTGCTGCCTGCAACATCCTTCAGCATGACCGGTTTGGCAGTGGGTCGGTAATGGTGTGGGGTGGCATTTCTTTAGATGCCCACCAGAGGTAGCATGACTTCCATTAGGTACTGCGATGAGATCCTCAGACCCCTTGTGAGGCCATATGCTGGTGCGGTTGGCCCTGGGTTCCTCCTAATGCAGGACAATGCTAGACCTCATGTGGCTGGAGTGTGTCAGCAGTTCCTGCAAGATGAAGGCATTGAAGCTATGGACTGGCCCGCCCGTTCCCCAGACCTGAATCCCATTGAGCACATCTGGGACATCATGTCTCGCTCCATCCACCAACGTCACGTTGCACCACAGACTGTCCAGGAGTTGGTGGATGCTTTAGTCCAGGTCTGGGAGGAGATCCCTCAGAAGACCATCCGCCACCTCATCAGGAGCATGCCCAGGTGTTGTAGGGAGGTCATAAAGGCACGTGGAGGCCACACACAATACTGAGCCTCATTTTGACTTGTTTTAGGACATTACATCAAAGTTGGATCAGCCTGTAGTGTGTTTTTCCACTTTAATTTTGTGTGTGACTCCAAATCCAGGCCTCCATTGGTTAATAAATTTGATTTCCATTGATGATTTTTGTGTGATTTTGTTGTCAGCACATTCAACTTTGTACAGAACAAAGAATTCAATGAGAATATTTCATTCATTCAGATCTAGGATGTGTTATTTGAGTGTTCCCCTTATTTTTTTGAGCAGTGTATATTAATATGTCCAAAACATAAGCAAGACAAAAACCAACAGAACTGCACCCTTCTGCAGTAAACCAGACTCTGAAATACACTGCTGATCACAGCTATAAAAAGGCCTCTTGCCAGTTGTGTACACACCACCAAAAAAAAAAAAAAAACAACACAAGAGGGCAGATAGGGAGAGTGAACGCAGCTGGGACTGAACACACCAAAGAGAAAGAGCTAGTGATGGTAAACTCAGTTCACTTCATGGACTCTGGTTATTCTGAGTCACTCAATGTGATCCAATTCACTTAAGTCAATTGGGTCCTCCCCCCCTCAAAAAAAAAAAAAACAAAAAAACATGGGAGTAATTAGGTTACACATTTTTAATTTAATTCAAATTTCACTCACCAAAAGACGACAAATTGAACAAAATTAGAAAATGTGTAATTACAAGATTAACTGTAGAACAACATCCAAACAGAGACAAAGAATACCAAGTGTGCGAAAAGTACAAGTTGAACATCAAACAGTAAAATACAGACATATAGCAAATAATGCAACGTGCAAATCAGAACATAGACCGAGGTAAATATTTTAAATAGTTATATTTTTTTAAAATACCAGTGTATTTGAGTACTTATTTACTGGAATATTTAACATATTATTTACTTAAATCACTGACTGCCATGAAGTCAGTGACCCGGTTCAGCTGAAATGCTTGAGTCAGCAGTGTAAGGCCCTGATTTCCACTGTCAATCACTCGCCTTTTGTACTTAGCAGCAGCTACTCAGAGGACTCATATGATCTGGGTTAATGGAGACCTTGGATTCATGATTCACAATTCATTAGGAAGATTCAACTCATGAGCCAGGTGATTCAGGAAGTGGCCAGCACTACAACAAGACAGGCGAGAAGGTAAACACAAGACACTAGACAGGTAACTACAAAAATGAAACAGGAAGTGAGAAGTGATAACTAAACAGAGAAATGCAGACACATCAATGAACTTAACACATGGGAATTCATACAAGAGGATGGGACAAGAAACAAACTGGAACTCAAAACTAAATACTCTAATGAAATACATAAGGATAAAGAAGTAAACCACAAACCAAACTAATCAGAAAGATTGCCTGTCTCCAGAGAATCTCCTTCGCCATCGCTGATGCTGGCCTCCAGAAGGTCTCCTTTGCCATTGTTGTTGTTTGTGATAACCTCCTTGTCGCCATCCACCTGCTAGGCCACCTGATTGGCTCCATCCCTGCTGCTGGCCTCCCGTCCGTCTTCTGATCATCTTCCACCCAAGTCTCAGAAAGTGTTCCAGCTCTGCCTTCATCGCCAGCCTCCAGCCAAGCCTTCTGAAGTGCCATGCTGCCAGGAGGGTCTTCATCACTGGCCTCCTGGCTGGTCCCCTGAAAGGTTTCGCTGCTTGCTGCCTCTCCTGCGTCATAGTTCCATTTCCCACCATCATGTAGGCATCAGCATGATAATAACCTGCATCATGGCCTTGGACACGGCTTACATTTTAGTTGTTCTCTCGGCTTCACACACTCAGTCTTTGTACAAGAAAATGACAATTACATACCCAAGAGGTACACAGAGGTTATTAGAGTGGAAAAACAAATTTTCCATAACAGTGGGTTTTTTTTCTTTTTGTTTTCATGGTCTCAGCACAGTGGTGCAGGGAGTCATCAGGAGCCATCCTTCCTAATCACGTTATTCAGTCTGCTAGTGTCATCAGCTCCATACATCCATTTTCTTCCACTTATCCGATTCTGAGTTGCAGGGGCTCTGGAGCATATGCCAGCTGTCGTAGGACACACCCTGGACAGGTTGCCCGTCTATTGCAGAGCTACAGTGTAAACAGTGTAGTGTGGTTTGTCTGCAAGCTCAAGGTACAGTTTCATATTTTCCAGGGAAAGAGAAAAAACTAATGTGTGACAAGTTCACTCAGACATGGAGAAAGATAAAGAGAGGACAGAGACGAAGATGAGATTATTTTTCAAATTTGAGAACTCAGTAAGTAACATAACTGGAAATCTAAAGCTTATGTGTAATTCTGGATTTTGTCTGGATTTCAGACAGCGGAACTGTACATTATATGTTTCTGAATTTATGAACAACCAAGTGAAATATATGAAATGAAATGAAAGTGAATGAATATGATTTTTTTTAGGGGAAATAAATAAGAGTTTGCTAATGGTATTGCACTGATGATATGAAGCTGTAATTAAGTAGAATTTAACGCATCATTTTTTTGTTGTTGATGATTGATACATTTTTTCAGCTTTTGAAGTGGGGCATATCAAAAAGGTTTTAAAAGCACTGGGCAGCAGTGGTCAGTTCAAATTTCAGAGGGCAATACTGTTTTGTTTCACTCATAAAGACGATCACTTTTATACCAGCTATATAGGAGCCAGGAGTTGGAGTTCTCCCATGATAGCTCATTTAAGGGTCTGTCAGATTCAACTGTCTAAATATCAACAAAGAGCTGTGAACCTCAGCAGCAGCACAAATCAGCTGACCACATCCTGTGCACAAAGGGAGCAAATATACTGGAGCTCACAATCCAAGTTATAATCTGACTTATTTCTATGTCTTTTCTTTCCCCACGCTGCACTGCTGCACTGGAGTTTAAGGACAGGAAATGTGCTAACAAGTCAAGAGAGCGTATTGAGAAGATGGAAGGAGTACTTTGGTGCAGATGACAGACCTGTGCAGTTATGGAGGTGTCGAGGGGAGAACACAGCGGACTTTCTGACTAGATTGTTTAACATAATTCTGGAGAGTGAGAGGATGCCTGAGGATGTGTACTGTGCCAATTTCCAAGAACAAATGTGATGTGCACAGCTGTAGGAACTATAAAGAGATTGAACTGATGAGTCATTCCATGAAGCACGTGTTAGCTAGATTTTCCATTATCACTGCAGGTACTTTGTTGTTCCTGCTCGCTGAGAACAGCCACATAAGGTGTATTATATTTTTGGCCTATTATTTTTGGCCCTCACCTGACAGCTTATATCTACCTAAATATCTATGAACCTTAAAGGAACAAAACTACAAACCTTTCCTAGTTAGCGTCTCCACAATATCAGCCTTGCAGTTTTACATTGCTGTTACTTTTTCATCCGTCCTGCTGTGGGAAAAGAGAGTCTAAGAAGATTAGAGCGGTAAGACAACATTTTATGTTTTTCATTGCGTTTTCTAATTGGATGTTGTGGAAAATAAAAGGTCAAGAAAAACTGGGTTGTTATCATTTTTGCTAAACACTGAGCACTGAACACTGTGCTGTCTTACAGGTTCCTGGTGGGCAGGGTTAATTAGTGCATCTGACCAGTCTCCCTGGAGCATTTTAAAAACTGACTTAACACTCAATCACCATCCAGCTACTGAAAACACTCATTAACACGCCTCATGGAGTATTATAGTTTCCCACTTTATTTGATTAATAAATTGGTAAATCTTGGTTGATGCCAGACCGTGACACCTTCCTGACACAACTCTCCCCATTTTTACGGGCTTGAGACCAGCACTAGGAGTACGCTCTCTTGCAGTGACGTGCAGTCTGGTGAGGCAGGTCAGGCAGTACCTCCCCTGTCATCATGACAAGTAAATGATACGATAAGAGAAAATACATTTGACCACTTGACTGTTCTATAAGACTGTTTTATAAAACTGTTTTCTGAATTATTTCAACACCTTAATGGTCAAAATCGCGGAATTTGCGCATTGCCTCTTCAAACACATGGACGAACTGCGCGGGGAGTCTGTGCAGTGCTGTGTCTCACCTCTGGTGGCGCTGTGTCATATACAATAAATGGAGCAGGCGGTTGGCGCATGCCCATTGCTGTCTCTCTTTATATCGCCAGTATACATGTTTGATAACACATGTGCTACACATTGCAATCGGTCATAGATGCACGGTAAAAATACACAGGGGGAGGCAGAAAGTACCGTGCCGCAGCGATAGGGGGCAGTGCTGCATCAGTTCCCCCCCCCGAAAAAAATAGCTTGACCTTACATTAAATAATTTGTTTTTCTTGCCATTATTGTTGAACAGTATGGAGTTGATTAAAGCATAGTTAATCATTAGCATAATTAAAATTGAAATATAAGCTTCTATTTTGAGTTCAAACTATCCAAACTATCGGGGGGGGGCACCCTCGCACTGGCATTGGTGTTGAAGTGCTGAAGTGCTGCCTGTCTTCACTTTGCCCTTAATCCCCCCCCCCGCACACACACACACACACACACACACACACACCACCACCACCACCACCACTTGCTCCCCGGGCGCTTTCTAGCTGCCCCCTGCTCCGCGTGTTGTGCTGTGTGTGTGCTGCATGCGTGATGGGTTAAATGCAGAGACTAAATTTCACTACATGCATGTGGCTGTGACAATAAAGTTCTTGTTGTTGTCATTGCTGCTGGCCTGTCAATTGGTTTGACTACATTCACGTTTGAAAGTTTGGGAAAATGTCGCCATCTAGTGGGTTAATTCTTATAGTGCAAGTACAGACATGCAGGCAGGACTTCATGTTTTCAGAGTGAAACGTACAATGTAGGCAAAATATTTAGTGTGAAATTTATGTGCAGCCTGAAATGCAGACGTCATAATCATTTTAGTACATTTTCATTGTAAGCGGAAGAAAAATGATGGATGGATGGCTGGATGGATGGATGGATGGATGGATGAATGGATGAATGGATAGTGTATTTTTTGGGATTTATTGGAATTTATCATTTTCAATCTGATCTGGACAGTATTTCCGGATTCGCATGGTTACGGCGTATGCGCGCATGTCTGTTTCCAGTGGGTTAAAAAAAAAGTGCACGCCCTGCTACCAGCAGTATCCAGGTAATTCTGTTTATCTTCAGGTGTAATGATGTGCTGTCACAGCTGTTCACTCCATGTGGTCTCATGAGGTTGATATTAACTAGCTAGGACAGTAAGCTTATGTTCATAGTAGCCAGTTTGTTAACTGTTAGCCTGCTGCTGCTGTTGTCTTTAGGCAGCTTGCTCGGTTCATTATCTGACGTTTTTAGCTTTATCAGCGGTGAAAGCAGCTTTCTCCTGCCAGCTAATGTACTAGTATCAGCTGGCCTCTTCGATCTCAGGCTTACATAAAGCTAGGTGTGCTAACGTTAAATTGCAAAATCCATTTGAAACAGTATGACGGCAACAACTCACTGTTACGTAAAATAACACATGACAAGTTGCAACCAAGCACTATTAGCAGCAACATATGGCAGGTGGTTGTTGGCTGACTGCCTGCTGGCTGTGCTGCCTTCGTTTAATCCAATCTAAACATTCGACCTGCAGCAAATTCCTCTAAAGCTGCTCTCTGAGCTATAACCCAGGTAAAACCGCTTCTGAAAGCAAATTAAGCAATTGGTTTGAAGGTTCTTTAAAGACGTGAAATGTCTTGAAAGGTCCATTTAGGCCTTGAAGACCAGGAGGGGGTGCTGCCTGTACAACCACCGTGTTTTAGGTTGAAGTAACTCCTCAGTGCAGAAAGCGATGCAGAAAGAAGCCAACCAAGGGATTATTCCCTCCACTGAGGCCATTATCAGCAAATTAAGAAAGCTGGGGGTTTTTTTGTTATTTTAACATTTTAAGTATTATGTAATCAACAGAAGTGTGGATGTGGAATTGAGACATTGCTGTTTGTTGATAAATTGAGTGGGAATTAGAGTGGAACGGTGCCTTCCTTTTCTTTTAGCAGCGTGCTAGTAATGCTCAGCAGTCCATTAGTGCTCGGTTGTTGTCCCTCAAGTTCTTATAAGACTTGTTGGAGTTTTAGAGATTAGAGGCAAAATGGAGAGAGTGAGAGAATTCAGATGAGTCAACGTGTGTTGATTTAGACAGGTTAAACTGCTGGTTTATAAGTGTTTGGTTATGTGAAAGGGGTTTCAGTCTCAACACTGGTCTTTTGAGAAAGCTCTATAAAATCTCCGCTTGATGATACTCCTCTGTTCTTAGCTGCTATCAAATGCTCCAGTGGGAAGCATTTACTCTGAAAATCAAAGCAAAGGCCAGCAGTGTTAACTATGTCAATTAGTGTAGTATTATATAATATCAGTGCAGTAAATTGGCAGATATTTATTTTCTGACTAAAATACATAAACCGACTTTGATGAGGATTCAGTGGATAAATTGGCCTTTGACAGTTGCAACTGCTCATCACCATTCCTGATGAAAAACCCATGGGACTCAAATGGCAAGTGTCATGTCCAGGACACCATAACGACTTTGCACTTAAGCCATGATAATTCGATGGGGTGAGATGCACAGGTTCTGGTTCTTTTCTTTCAATAATTAATGGAGAGGAAATATGCTTCTAGTTCTTTGTCTGTAGTTACAACAAACCTAAAAAGGTTGTAAATTTTTCCAGTGAGATTGCAGGTCAACAACAACGACACAGTATAATAAAGCTTTGTGAGTCCTGTGTGGTGGGGATAATGCAATAAGTTCACAGTGATGTGTCAGACCCTCTCTATGGTGAAAACTGCTTACTGACATCAGTGTGGAGGTACAGGATACTGCATTTGTGCACTTCTTTAGCACAGACATTCTGTATACCCTCCAGTGTAGCGTTGTTAAATAAATCCAGATGATGTCAGGCGTGCGCTGTTGTGTCCCGGTATTTTGATTGTTGGTGATGTCAGTCACCATAGTGTCATAGAAACGTGACAGATAATCCAAATAAAAACTGTAGCAGCAAAGTTTATGAAACACAAAAGTTGTGCCAAGATTTTTGTCCAAAACTGTAATAATCTCTTCAATACTGCCTCTTCTAGCAAGCTGTTAACAATCAATCAGGTTCTGACTGTGTCAATATTTAATTCCATTGGTTCTTGGTCAGCCAGTCACTGAGGCCAGGTATGGATTTTAGTGGTATCCCGAGTCTATACTGTGAGTAATAGACTGTTCGTGTGTTGGCTTTGTGATTTTCCAGGTGTGACTATGAGAAAGTCTTTGTCCCTCCTCATTAAGAAGTTAGGCCATGATGATTGTCAGGACACCATGACCTCGCCTCTGAAGGAAGCCCAGAGTGAGGATGGCAAAAGCAGCAACATCTCCCAGTTTTTCTATGTGGAATTCTCGGGGCGGGACAGTGTGACATGTCCCACATGTCAGGCCACAGGAAGAATCCCCAGAGGTAACAACACAGTGTACACACATGATCTGATCCCTGTACTGTGAAGCAGTTCAGCATACTCAGAGTATCTTTCCATTATTTGGATTCACTTACCCTAACATTGGCAATCAGGAAAACCAATTCAGTTTTATTTAAATACAGTGATCCCTCACATATCGCGGGGGTTGCGTTCCAGAGACCCCCGCGATAGGTGACAATCCGCAAAGTAGCAGCGTTATATTTATTATATATTTATTTTATTATTTATATGTATTTGAAGGCTTTATAATCCCCACACTCCCATAAACCTTCCCCACTCTCTTACTACAACTTGAATGATGAAGATGATGAATTATGTAGCTGTGGAGTACTGATGGCGATGACGGTGGGGCAGTATCTTCGCCCTCGGCCCTAACTTCTATTTCCAGTAAAGGTGAGCACCCTGCCCAGCGACTCCAAGAAGGGTGGGTACTTTGAACTGTTATTTGGAACGTAAGGGCAAACGACATTCAGGGCCCGTTCCCCGGCCGAAGGCACAGAGAAGCAACCCTCTCATCCACCAGTGAACACTCCAACGTACAGGCAACATACACCCCAGCTCGCTGCCTCTCACTGAGGGCAACTCCAGAGTGGAACAGAGACCAGCCCCTCTCCAGGAGACTGGTTCCAGAGCCCAGGCCTGCGTTGAGGTGAACCCGACTTTATCTAGCCATCATCACCAGAGGGGTGACATTCCATGTCCAAATAGCCAGTCTCGATAGCCGGGGATGGGTCCGCCAGGGCCTCCTCCCCTGCCCACCGCCCAAAACACAATGCACATGATGCCTCCTGCAGGTGGTGGGCCTATAGGAGGCTGTTCCCGACAGTCCGTCTTTTTATTTTCCTCAAACCAGAAGTTTAACACCGTCGATAAGGCAGCTCAAGGCGCATAAATACAAAGTATTATACGGTTTTAATCCACTTTTTATCTAAATAAATAAATATATATAAAACTGTAACTATGCATACTTGGCCACGTGGAAGTATCTTTAAAGAAAATAAAAATAGACCTAAAATTGAATCTTGCTGTACATCACAGGTTACTGTTTTACAGACAGCTATCGGTCAGTGAATTAGCATGGTTTACTGTGTGTGCGCTTTGGTCAAAAATAATTGAAATTGCTCTGTGTACTTTGTTGATTTGAGAAGGACAATTTCTCTGGACAACATGACTTAAACGTCTCTTTTTTCTTTGTGTGAGTTACTTTAAAACAGAAGAAGAGAGCACTTTGTGATTCTGCTGTCACTGATGAGCAGACTAACTGGTAGATGACACGTCTCAGATGGAGGAGAACTCTTTAGTGGAGATACAGTCGCAGATAAGCTGGCGCTGATAACACAGAAACCACTTGGGTCACACTTGCCATCCGTAAACAGGATGTAGAGAAACACTATCAAAAAATAACTACAGCTTCAAGCACAGACAAGCAGTTTGTTTTATCACGCAGCACTACGATGAGTTACAGAAACAGCCATTTTTTAATTTCTTTTTTGCACAAGCAAGCTCTTCACACACGACAGAATATCCCAGAAATGGTATGAAAGCTATAAAAGTGCGCTATTTAATATCCTTTGAATATTCATTATTTTTGGCACTCATAACAACAGTGAAACAGAGCCTGTTTGCATGCTTCCTAATGGGGAGGATGTACACAAAATTCAGCGTGTTTGATTAAGCATAGTCCTTACTGTAGCAGTTTCATTAACTAAATTAATCATGCCTGTACTTCTGAGTGCTTCCCAAACTGGGAGCATGCTGAGTGCCGTCTCCAGAAAGTAATAACACTGACTGTGAACATGTACCTCATACAACAGCGCTTCAGACATACCAAACTATCCCAGTGTACACTTCTCTGAGCTGATTAAGTGTGAAAAACTGAAAGGTGCCGGCATCGGCACAAAACTCTCGTGCAGTATTATTTAACTGGAAAAATGCATTTGCGCCTGACATGACCGTGGTGGTTGTCACTAAGAGAGCATAAATTTTTTTTTGGATTAACTGGGAGAGATCAGATTTTAGTCACATTTTGGCACAGAGAAATAAAAACAGCATGTTGGACCAAAGGCTTTGTTCGCTTCTCTTTAGCAAATTGAGCTTTGATAGATTTGTTTCTCTCTTTTGCATAACAGAAATCTGACAGATCCAAAGTATTTAATGTTTGAATGTCTGTTCTGGTTTTACTAAATGTAATTCAAAATTTTGCAGAACACGAGTAGATCTGCTGATGTCTTGTTAGTTGCTCACAGCTGGATGCATGTCAGAGTATTTTCTGCTATAAATACATGCTGTATCAGATAGCATGCAAGAAAAAAAGTGCAGTATTTGCATATGCGAATGTGGCGTAACAGCGGCAAGCTTAATAAAACCAGATCACATTGGATCTGACATTTCTGACAGTTTTTATATGGGAGAAAGGTTTGTAATATAGCGGCCCGTCTCAATTAATCCTGCACTCCATCTGAATTGGAGCTATTTTTTTCAAACAGCTGCCTCTACCTCCAAAAATCCACTCAGTGTCTGACTGCAGATTCTGCTCTTGTATCAAAACAGAGACACATCCTTTGTCTGAATTGCCACAAGTTTTTGCAGAGAAGCGTATTTAATACCTACATGTATTCTGATATGGTATTGTTTTTCAGACTACAAGTAACTGAGCCTGTCTTGTTAGATTATTTACACCCTCTTAAGGCCCGCTTTTTGCTGCTCTTGATCGATTGGGTTGGTCATTGTTGAAATGAACTGGCTGTCTATGTCCATAAAGCGGTGTGTTGTTAATAGATAACAGAGAATTTTCCACTGACATCTGTAATTTTTTGCAGTTATGTTCTTGCAGTAAATCTGGCCCTTAGGCTACAAAAAAATCTCACAGTGCAACAATCCATAGAAGATCATAATTACACTTGTAACAACCATGTTCAAAAAGTACTTCTGGACATGCAGTTGCCAAGTCATATTTAAATACACTATGCTATTTTTTTTTTCATAGTTGTGGAGGCTAGCACAAATTCCAGTAGTCTTAACTCATGCGCTGTTGGGCATCTTTCCAGAATACTCTCAGCATCACCAACAACAACTTCTATTCAGTGGAGGTGGCCAGCATCGCAGCTCAGGTGCATTTTGCCAAGACAGTGATTGGTAAATCTCACATTAATAACATCACTGCCATCGGTCCTCTGGACATGAAACAGGTACAGCTGCTTAGCATTTGTCTTTTCACCAGTTAACCTTTAATATATGTGTGAATAAACTCAGACTCTTTGATGTTATTGCCATTTATTTTTTCAGATTGATTATATGGTCCCCACCATCTTTGAATATGAGCTGAGCTACATGTAGTAAGTATTGCGTAAAACATAGTATTGCATGTAGCATAGTATCGAACACTGGCTATGTTTCCAAAGAGTAACCCGGGCCATTAAAATCAATAAATTGACCACATTTAAATTTAGCCAATCTTCTCATGAAGATGGTGTTATTGTGAACTCTGGAGCATTTACACACAGCTGACTGAGTCACCACATAGAAACAAATTCTAGTATGACTTCATTCATACACTTTCCTTTATGATAAAGCTTATAGTTAGGGCTGGATCAGGTGACCCTGAACCCTCCCTTAGTTATGCTGCTATAGGCCTAGGCTGCTGGGGGATTCCCATAATGCACTGGGTTTTTTTTCATTCTCCTTATTTACTTTGTTTATACTTCACTCTGTATTTAATCATTAATTATTATTAATCTCTGCCTCTCTTCCACAGCATGTCTTTTGTCCTGTCTCTCTCCCCTCAGCCCCAACCGGTCACGGCAGATGACTGCCCCTCCCTGAGCCTGGTTCTGCCGGAGGTTTCTTCCTGTGAAAAGGGAGTTTTTCCTTCCCACTGTCGCCAAATGCTTGCTCATAGGGGGATAGTTTAGACTGTTGGGTTCTCTCTGTATTATTGTAGGGTCTTTACCCATGATACAAAGCACCTTGAGGTGACTGTTTGTTTTGATTTAGCACTATATAAATAAAATTGAATTAAATTGAACTGAACACATATAAAGTGCTTGTTTTGCACGGTGCCGATCATAGTGCAGGTTTGATCCCACAGTAAATTGGAATCAATGCAAATACTGGTTTAACAGCTAAGAGTACTTATCAGAATAATGTTTCTGACTGTAGTATTGTACATATTGTGTAGTACAGCAGTTAATGACAGACGTAGCTACAGACAGAATTTAGTTCATCTGTCTGTCAGTAATATTTTTTGAAGAATATGTTCTTTAACTTCACTGCCATCATTAGGTTCATCTCTTATTCTGAGTGAAAAGCCCTGAAAATTATGGATTACAGGACTTCTTCTCAAGATAAGATTGAATAATTTAGTTAATAATCTGACTTTCCACCTGTACGTCAGCATTCCCATTAGCCATAAGTGAACTGAAGACTATATTAAATATTAAGCTGCTAAACCTCATCAAGTGAGCTTGCTGTCCTTCAGTGCAGAGCAATCAGAGAGCTAGTTGAACTAGAACTAGTTAAACTCAAACATCAGCAAAGGTGCTCTGACCCTTTTTCCATGACTATCATATGACAGAGCCCCATGTCATATTTGCAAGTTGTACAAAAAAAACATTAGATATGTTCAGTCTTTTCACTTCCCTTGACGCACACAGGTCATTACAGCTATGCAGAGCAGATTCAAAATTTTTGAAAAATATGTACAAATTATTCTCTACTTGCAACTTACTAACAAACATAATTTTTATTTTCCAGTGCCTACTGCACTCTGCAAACCATCAAGGTCCACAACACTGTGGTTATGATGCAGTAAGTTAATGCTGAAACATTTATTTTAATCTGAAAGAGCCCATATTATGCTCATTTATAAGCTAAAAAGAAGAATGGGTTTGCATCCTTTACTGTTCTCATAGGGCTTAATGCAGCACCTTTTTTACCCTCTTTCCGAAACAACCTATCTTCTCTCTCATGCGTTAACAGCCCCAGCCTCACAAAATCTCAGTCAGCTCTGATTGGTCTGTCAACATGATGAAAGCATGCATTTGTAACCAGTGTTGCCCTCAAAGAGTGACTGGCTGTTAACAAAATGTTTTGCCCACATTAGAAAGACAAGTTGTAGCTTTGAACTTTCTCTCTGAGGGATCGTTTTGCATTTAAAAGCCGCTGAAATCACAGAAAATTATATAAACAAGAACAGCTTTTTCAGATCTTTGTAGATAGATGAAGTATCTGTAAGCGCAGAGGGCAGTAGAGATGGCAACATTAACCACATTACCCCTGCACTATGCCAGCACTGCACATATTGGGATCTTTCATTGTTGCTGGATGTTGCTGTGGGGATATTGCAGTCAAAATAAAAATGATCCACTTTGTCTTCAGCTCCTCAAACATGCATCGAGATCCTTGTGTTTGTTGTTAGTCAGGACTTTAGCTTTCATAGCTTTTACCAAAAAGGAAAGGAGAAAACCCAGAAGTCATAATATGAGCACTAAAAAAATAGAGCTTACTGTACTGTGGGTGGGTGTGTGTATGTGGTCTCAACCTGACTCTCTTTACCATGTGCAGGGTGACCATCACCACAGTATACTTTGGTCACGTGGAGCAGGTGTCTCAGGAGATGTACCAGAATGTGGACTGTGGAGGGAACAGCACATCAGTCAGAGAGATTACCTGGCCATTCAACATCCCACACCCTGCTAAGTAACTGTACCACTGTCCCCCTCAGTAGACCCGGCCGGGGCCCTGGAGGCTAACCTTTACAGCTTTTGTCAGCTGTTTTTTTGTTTGTTTGTTTGTTTTTGTTTTTTCTGTGCAACAACTGTATATTTTATAAAGCTGAAATAAATAGGGATGGGCTGAAGGTTGAGGATACCAATGTTGGCTTATGTTAATGTATCGTAGATATTAAGCTGGTGCTGTTTGGTAATGTAGCTATGGCATATCCCATGATAGTGATGCTCAAAGTTTGTTTTAAAAAAGCAACTTTACATTGTGAAACTTGGACTGAGTGGATTTGTTTGCAGTTTCTATCAAAGATTAAATGTGTTTTTCAGCCCGGTATCATCATCAAAATGCTGGAAAAAATAAGATAAATTAAAAAAGTCAAAAATCATGATCCACCTCTACTGAGTTCACTTGGAACTTGTAAAATCTTTAAATGAGTAAAGTTTATTTTTTTCTATCACTTTTCACAAACAAAAAGTCACAAAGTGCTGTACAACAATTAAAACACTATCAAAAAAGAACCATGTTAAAACAGAATCGCCATATTTAAAACACGGCAACAGAAGGCCTGATTAAACAGATTTTTTTTAGCTGCTTTTTAAAAGACTCCACAGTCAGCTAAATGGAGCTGGAGTGGGAAACTGTTCCAGAGCTTTGGTGCCACGGCTTGAAAAGCTCTGCCCCCCTCTAGTCTTTAGTCTCATCCGAGGGACAACTAAAGGATTTTGAGCTTGTGAGCGAAGGCAGCGGGCAGCAGTTGAGATAATCTCGGGCTTGTCCATTTAGTGCCCTGTGTGTAAGTGTGAGAATTTAAAAAGGAATTCTAAAACCAACTGGAAAAAATAAAATTGGGGTAATGTGTATGATGCAAATCTCATAGGGCCCCCTCCCCCCTAGGCTAGAAGCCTGTCTTCATCAAAAAACATGAGAAAGTGAAGTATTTCCTTGAAAAATTGATTCAAAAAAAACAAAACAGGCTGTTGGCTATAAATTGCTAATACTACCCAGTCATATGTAAAGTGCAAATGCCAATATGTGACCCACTTGCCACTGAATTTTTACAGTAATCAGAGTAATGAGCAATATCACAAACTAACCACCTTCTATTACCATTTTTTTCTTTTTTCACTTTTTATAAAATTAAATACATTTATGTAAGTATGTAACTGTACATACTTGTGAGTAATTTCTGTTATGACCGCAGGCCCCCCATAGTACCTTTTCGGCCCACACTTTGGGAACCGCTGGTCTAAGGTAACACCATAACTGAGGACCAAGCCCAAAGTATGTCCTGCAATAAAGCATGTCCTGCAGGCCCAGATATGTGTTGAACGAAGTTAAGAGTCCAAGATGCTCAGACGCTCCTTAGCAGTGCTGTCAGATGAATCATCAACATGAATGTTGAAGTCCCCGACAATGATGACCAGCTGAGGTGCACAGAAAAATTAAGTCTCCCGGGCAAAGTTCTGAAAGATGAGGGACTTCATTCTCACGCTGCCAACATCTTAGAATAAGACTTGTTAGCCATAAAGCGGTCATTAATTGCCATCATTTTAGCGGAGAAATTCACAGGAGCAGGTGTAGAGACCAGGTTCAGGACTGAGTTCAGAGACCAGAGTAAGCTGCACAGCAACTCTGGGTCCCTGCTACTGTACAGTGAGCTGTAGCATTCCACACCTTCCGATGGCAACTCAGGTGGAAAATATAAGGAAGCACAGAAACTAGTCCAACTCCAACAAATCTCAGGCAAACCTGACTAGCAGCGGCCCGAGAGTGAAGCTCCCAAGAATGTGCGTTTCCAGAGTCCCTCTGAAGCCGACGAAGCGGTACGAGAAAGCCGGCTCTCTTGCCCCGTTTCAGCCGTCATGGATTCAGAAGCGAAGTCGGGTTCCTGACTGATACTGTGAAGGTCAAATTTTTCATGCTTGGGTTAAAGTAATTGCACATATAAATCATCTGATTCTGAAGCTTTTCTGGCATGATTAGAATAAATATCACATTCAAAGCTGCCACAAAATTGTTGCATCAAGAAACAACCCTGCTTTGGTTCCACAAGAAGAGTTTTTCTTCTTGACGTGATGAAGGGATAATTTTAGTTATTTAGTACTGGATTGCATTTTTGTTGAATATAATGCAATATTATTGTGACAACAGTGTAATTAATTGACTGCCCTCCTATGTTTCTGTGTATGCTAGAGGAGCAAAAAGAGACTTTGTTAAAAGAATAAGTTATTATAATAATGCACTTTATCATTTCTTTTACTATATGCTTTATTTGCAGTTCTAAGTTCTATAACATCTGTTACAACATCATAGATTTTAGGATCTTTAAAAAAAGATGTCACTACATGTAAGGACTTTGTATGACTTTGAGAAAAGATTGTTATTGTAAGCTCTTCTTTTTATGTGGTACAATCAAAGTTCAGAGACTGCAATCAGAAATCATGCCTGATTTTAATTTTGGGCATCACCCCCCCCACCCCTGAAGTAGCCTATCTAGGCAGTGATAACTACTTCCAGCACTTGGACTACATTTTGGGGAGGATGACAAAGCAGTGCGAGTCAAGATGTTGCAGGGGAATTGTGCACTGGCGGTTTGACCCTGTGACTGTCAGCATGCTCCTGATGTAACACATTTTTGGTTGCAGGCTGCTTCATGGTGAAATTAAAAATGTAATTCTCACCAAATTCATCTAAAACATTGCAGCCACACTGACTGGCATCATCACATAGACTAAGGACAGTCACTGCTTGCACCTGCTGCATGCACATCACATTGCCTTGCTCCATTCTTTTGCAGCAAGAACAATCTCAATTATTTCTAATTGCACTGTGCAGTTTTCAGTTGTTGGGTGCTAAGAAAAATTATTTCATTAATTCACTTTTATATATGTCACTTTGCACCATCCGATGACAATTCTTTATCTAATGTTTTCTACATTTAGTGCAAACACACCTTTGAACAAGGCTGATGTTTGCAGGATCTCAGAGCTGGGAGTCTCCATGAGAGGAAGCTGTCATAGCCTTTTAACTTTGTGGCAGTTAGTACTGCTCTCAAATGGTTTCTTATGAGACTTTGACCAAGCTTCCTAAAAGTTAGCATGAGGAGCTATTATGATTAATTAGCAGCAGTACATTGTTTACTCTAGTTAGCAAGCAATTAGATCACCAGAAGGGTATACTACAAAGGGCGTTTAGGCTTTTATTGTGTTAGCTAACCTAAAACCTCAGAGAGAACTGGTATGACATCTGTGATTATTAATGTTCTCTGTTAAGTCAGGCTTTAAGGTTCTGTGCCTGCTCGCATACAAGGCATGTTTCACATGTCATCTTCCACACAAAATAATCCCTGTGAGTGCCACCTACTCCAATCAGAGACATTTATCAGGTGATTATAATCATGATTACATAGTGATTAAAATATATAAGGACCAGAAAAATATAACAGTAAAATGCAACACTGTTGCAAATAACATTTTAGTGCTGTATTAATCTTGGGATTTAGCACTCAGACTGTTAAGTAAACATTTTCATCCCAGTCAATTATTTTACTGCTGAGTGCGCCCTCGGTGATGCTTTTTATTTCTAAGGTGACAGCTGAAGATTTGAGCTCTCAGACTTTAAACTGGATACATTTACACATTAGAGGTTACTTTCCCATCGCTTATAAAGGAGATTTGGGAATCACTTTAGCTTGTCATAAATTCATTTTATTGATTGAATAGATGTTCTTTGTATGCGTTCTCTGTTCTAGTAGTGCAATTCCACCAGATGCCAGCGTTCCACAGCACGTAACCATCGCGACCCGAGGGGACAATACTTTGGATCATGTTTCCACAAACCAGCGTGGAGCATACAGAGCTGTCCCTCACCTCGGACCTTCAGATCATATTTCCATTCTGCTCGTCCCCACCTACAACCACCTCTGGAGGACAATCAAACTCAAAGGACAGTCACTGTGTGGCCCACTGTGCTCCAGGACTGTTTTGCATGCACTGAGTGGTCCATCTTCAAAGAGGCTGCATCAAAAGGACCTGGAGGAGTATGCACGAGCCATCACCAGCTACATCAGTAAGTGTGTCAATGATGTCACCTCCACCAGAACATTCACCATTCACCCCAACCAGAAGGCCTGGATGGGTGCAGAGGTTAGACGCCTTCTGAGAGCACAGGATTCTGTATTCAGGTCAGGTGACGCAGCCGTGTGAAGAACTGCAAAGAGAACTCTAGATGCTGGCATCAAGAGAGCCAAAGCTGCATATGTCCTAAAAATCCAGGGTCACTTTGCCATCACCGGAGGGTGTGAGTGGTATTAGGATCGTCACAGACTACAGTAGGAAAGCTTCTGTATTTTCCGGGGACGCATCTCTACCTGATGCATTTAACACCTTTTATGCTCGCTTTGAGGAGTCTAACAAATCTCCCTGCATCCCACTCACCTCATCACCAGACAAGAAGTGTCCCAGACTCACGCCTGAGAAGGTAAGAAGGTCATTCCAGAGGATCAATAGCCACAAGGCTACATGACCGGACAACATGCCCAGCCATGTCCTGAAGGACTGCACACACCAGCTCTCTGAGGTGCTGACTGACATCCTTTAACATCTCACTCTCACAGGCAATAGTCCCATCCAAGACAGCAACAATCATCCCTGTTCCTAAGACCTCAGCTGTGTCATCACTGATCCTGGAACGTATGAAACAAGTGATCTCTCCCAGCACTGAATCCTACCAGTATGCATATAGGTAGAACAGGTCCACTGCGGATGTCATCCCAGAGGTAGTCCATCTGGCTCTCACCCACCTGGAGAGCAGGGACTACTATTTCAGGCTGCTCTTACTGGACTTTAGCTCCGCCTTTAACACAATCATGCCACAGATCCTTGTTCACAAAGCTGGACATGCCTGGTCTAAGCTCCTCACTCTGCAACTGGGTCTTTTAACAAACAGGAAGCAGAGAGTAGGAATCCAGGACATCACCTCTTCCCCCATCATTCTCAACGCTGGCTCCCCTCGGGGATGTGTCCTCAGCCCTCTGCTGTACACACTGCTTACTAATGACTGCTCCTCCACATTCCCGAGCACCCACATCATTAACACAATCACCTGCAACACCTTCACAACTGGAAAGGGCATCTATGCCAGCAGATGCAGGAGCAGGGACACCAGCATAATCGGGGGCCCCACCCACCCTGCCCACGGACTGTTCTCCCCACTCCCCTCAGGTCGTAGATTATGCAGCATCAGAGTGAGGTCAGCCAGGCTGCAAAAGAGCTTCTATCCCAAAGCTGTCAGACTAACAAAGTCTGCACCTCACTAACATCAGATTACTGACCGCATTCTTGTGCAATAGAAACTCTGCTTCTTCAAGGTCAGTCCACTGACAACATTCATAAGCAATATAACCACTGTCTATACATGACAATTTGATGTGCTCAGGTACCAGACCACTTTTCTTTCTAAGTAGTTTGTTATTTATTATATTCTATTTTCTTAAATTATTCTGTTTATTTGTAAATGTACACTGTACATACAGTATTTTCTTTTTCAACTTGCACTGGAGGGACCTCAGAATCTGAATTTCATTTTTGTCATGTTTTACACAAGAAGTACGAGTATAGAAGTATAGAAAGTATGATTTAGGCAAGAATAAATTTTTTTTTTTTTTAAATGACATAGGCCGTTATTTCCCCCAGCAGAAAATCTATGTTGCATTTAAAACATGCTTTGAATGAAAGAATCTGTGAAAGTTCCAGCTGATTTTAAACCAAAACTCCGAATGTAACGTGCTCCCAACCAGGTTATGTATTCAGCACAAGTTACCACTGATTTAGTTGGGTAAAAAGAGCCACTTTCATGACACAGAGAACTCTGACTTTAAGCTCGACATACCTAGGTAACCCATTAATCTCACTTTGTAATGCACCCCTCCAGTAAGTTGTAGTTGTTGGGCATCTAACACTGAATCACTACATTAGCAACACTAACCAGCCCTTTAATAAGAGGAACACTACACTAACAATTTCCATTATTTGGAGATGAAGCCAAAAGGAGCAACAGCAAAACCCAGAGAATTAGGCTGTCAGCAGTTTCCTCAGTATGCTAATTCTACAGAGAATCTCTGTACTCATTTCATCATAATTCCTGGAGCAGAGACTGTTAACAATGTAGCTGCTGATGAATCTGTTTGTTAAATGTTTTTAATTCAATTCAGTATTATTTATATAGCACCAAATCTAAACAAACAGTCACCTGAAGATACATTATATTGTAAGCTAAAGACCCTACACGAGGAAAAGGGCAAAAGACACACTGAAAGAGAGCCAGGGATTAATAATAATGAATGAGTAAACATGAAGTAAAGTATAAACAGAGTAAAAAGAGGTAAATAAAAAGAAATAGTGCATCGTGGGAACCCCCCAGCAGCCTAGGCCTATAGCAGCATAACTAAGGGATGATTCAGGGTCACCTGATCCAGCCCTAACTTGATCATAAAGGAAGGTTTTAAGCCTAATCTTAAAAATAGAGAGGGTTTCTGTCTCCCGAATCCAAGCTGGGAGCTGGTTCCACAAAAGAGGGGCCTGAAAGCTGAAGGCTCTGCCTCCCATTCTACTCTTAAGTATCCTAGGAACCACAAGTAAGCCAGCAGTCTGAGAGCGAAGTGCTCTATTGGGGTGATGCAGTACTATGAGGTCTTTAAGATAAGATGGGGTCTGATTATTCAAGACTTTGTATGTGAGGAGAAGAATGTTTTAATTCAATCCTGGATTTAGGGAGCCAGTGAAGAGAAGCCAATATGGGAGAAATCTGCTCTCTCTTTCTAGTCCCTGTCAGTTCTCTAGCTGCAGCATTTGGGATCAGCTGAAGGCTTTTCAGGGAGCTTTTAGGACAGTCTGAGAGTAGTAATGAATTACAGTAGTCCAGCCCAGAAATAATACATGTATGAATTAGCTTTTCCGCATCACTCTGAGACAGGATGTGTCTAATTTTAGAAATGTTGCACAAATGCAAAAAAGCCATCCTACATATTTGTTTAATATGTGTCTGTAATATACACACTCCCCTCCAAAAGTATTGGAGGCACTCGCTTTATTTTTGCCATAAACTGAAAACATTTGGGTTTGACATTAAAAGATGAATATGGTATTTTCATCTGGATCTCATGCACAGTTAACACCTTTTGTCTGAAGCCATCCATTTTTCTTGTGAGCAAAAGTACTGGAACATGTGACTGACAGGTGTGTTTTGTTGCCCAGGTGTGTCCTGTTACATTGGTAATTCAAAGCCTAAATAGTGCTGAATGTCTACACTCAGTTTCAGATTTGGGTTTGGCCTGTGCAGACTGTGCATTTATAAGTTAGAGGAGTAAACAACATGAAAACCAGAGAGCTGTCTGTGGGTGAAAAACAAGCAGCTGTGAAGTGGAGAGAAGATGGAAAAATCAGTCAGAGCCACTGCACAAACATTGGCCACAGCCAGTAGAACTGTTTGGGATGTTCTGAAGAAGAAAGTCATCACTGGTGTACAGACAGACAGACAGACATTGGTGCTCACCTTGCAACCAGAGGGTCACTGGTTCGAGTCCCTGTCTGAGTGCATGCTGTTGTTGTGTCCTTGGGCAAGGCACTTAGTCTGTGGATGTGGTTGTGTGTCCGGTGGTGGTCGGCGGGGCCATAGGCGCAAATTGGCAGCCACGCTTCTGTCAGACTGCCCCAGGGCAGCTGTGACTGCATTAGTAGCTTGCCACCACCAAGTATGATTGAGGTGTGAATGAATAGTGCATGGAATTGTAAAGTGTCTTTGAGTACCTAAAAGTGCTATATAAGTCTAAGGCATTATTATTATTAAGTAACAGATGTGGAACAGGCAGACCAAGGAAAACAACAGCAGCTGATGACCAAAACATTGTAAGTGCTGTAAAGAAAGACCCTAAAACAGCTGTTAGGGACAGCAACAACCTTCAGAGGGCAGTACTGAAGGTATCACAATCTAATGTTTGCAGAAGACTTCATGAACACAAGTACAGAGGTTTCACCAGAAGATTTAATCCACTAATTATCAAGAAGAACAGGAAGGCCAGGCTGGAATTTGCCAAGAAGTACAGAGACAAGCCTCAGGAATTCTGGGACAAAGTTTTATGGAATGACGAGACAAAGTGATGGAGAGGCTAAAGTTTGAAGAAAGAACAAGCTTGTTAATCTTCACGAATGATGTCGTGCATGGTGGCAGCAGTACAGTGAACTCAGTGAAGTTCACAGAAACATTTTGTTAGTTTAAAGAAAAATTCAACCAAACAGATTGGGAGATCCTTCATCATGCAGCAAGATAATGACCCAAAAGACACTGCCAAAATTACAAAGGAGTTCAACAGGGGCAAGAAGTGGAAGGTTTTACACTGGCCTAGTCAATCTCCAGACTTCAACCCTATAGAGCATGAATTTTACCTTCTAAAGAGGAGACTGAAGGGAGTGACCCCTCAAAACAAACAACAACTGAAAGAGGCTGTGGTGAAAGCTTGGAAAAGCATCACAAAAGAAGAATGGAAATTTTTACTGTTGTCAGAGGGTCACAGGCTTTATTCAGTTACTGCAAGCAAAGGATTTGCAACTAAATATTCTTACTCACTTAATTTTAAGTTTATATGTTCCAATATGTTTGATCACAAGGAAAATGGGTGGTTTCAGACAAAAGGTGCTATCCATCCTTTTTCTTCAGCTTATCCAGGACAGGGTTGCAGGAGCAGCAGCCTAAGCAGAGAAGCCCACACCTCCCTCTCCCCAGTCACCTCCTCCAGCTCATCTGGGGGGACCCCAAGGCGTTCCCAGGCCAGATGAGAGATATAATCTCTCTAGCATATCCTGGGTCTGCCCTGGGGCCTCCTTCCAGTAAGACATCCCTGGAATATCTCACTCAAGAGGCACCCAGGATGCATCCTAGTCATGCCCGAACCACCTCAACTGGCTCCTTTCTATGTGGAAGAGCAGTGGATCTACTTTGAGCCCCTTCCAAGTGGCTGTATTCTTCACCCTAGTTCTAAGGGAGAGGCCAGCCACCTTTTTAGATAGAAAGCACTTTGAAAAAGAAAACAGTGCTTGTATATGTAATATGTTACATGTAATGTATATGTAAATGCAAACATGCTGTATAAAGCCCTTTGAGCACTTTTGAACTAGTCCATTTACTTTCATACAAAGCTCACTTCTGCCACTTGTAGTTGTGATCTAGTTCTTTCAGTCACTACCCAAAGCTCGTGACCACAGGTGAGGGTAGGGATGTAGATTGAGCGGTAAATCAAAAGCTTTGCTTTCACGCTCAGTCCCATCTTTACCACGACAGACAAATTGATTATTTAAAAATCATACAATGTGATTTTCTGGATTTTTTTATTTTATTTTTAGAGTCTGTCTCACAGTTGAAGTGTACCTATGATAAAAAATTACAGACTTCTCCATTCTTTGTAGGTGGGAAAACTTGCAAAAGTGGCAGTGTATCAAATATTTATTTTCCCCACTGTGTATACACACATAATGAGGATGGGTTTTTTCAAAATTTCTTGTAATTTTACCATCTTGATGAAATTCTAAAAAGATCACCTTTTTCATCTTCAAATAATTTGGAATTTGACAAACATTGTGTATATTTCCAGTTATGTATGATTTCTTTTAACGTAGAACCAATATCTGTTTTTCATCATAGTCTAATGGGGACTGGAACTGGATCAACATGTTCTGCAGACTAGTTCCACTTCTCAGGACATGTTTGTGGTTTAAAAGTTTTTATCTGAATTGATGACAAAGGACAACTTTACTACAAACTAATTGTGTTTTATAAGACTGGATCATTTGGTTTTTCATATCATGATGCTAGTATAAAGAACAACAAAGATCTGGTAATATGGGTTCTTGAGAACAGAAGGAGCATGACAACATGATGGTGTGGTGAGAATTCATGCTATAAATTCTGTGGAAAAGCTTAAACTGAAGAGGAGCCGAAATGGTTATACCCTAGGGCTGCACAGTTAATGGAATTTTAATCATGATTTTAGCTTTCCACAATTAAATGAGGATAATCAAGCGATATTTAATATACTTGTACAGCCAATTAAAATGTAAATCAAAAGCAAATCAATCACCTCCTAAATCACCGCCTGATTGCATGTGCCAATCACAGTTGTTCCCCACACTGTGCAGCTTGAAGTGTCCTGGACTAGTCTGGAAGACTAAAACTATGTCAAAGACAGATACATAACAAAATTAAGAGCAGAAGGTGATGAGCTTGTTACTCAGAATGGATGACAAAGGCAAGAACAAATCATATGCAAAGAGTGCTGCACTGTTGTGTTTGCATTGCAAAGCAATACAACTAACTTATTCAATCATCCATCCATTCTCTTCTGCTTATCCTGTTCAGGGTCGGGGGGGCTGTACAGGTCACCAGCCTGTCACAGGGCTAACACAGAGAGAAAGACAACCACTCATGCACTCACACCTATGGGCAATTTAGAGTGGCCAATTAAAGAACCCCCGTAAATGCATGTCTTTAGACTGTGGGAGGAAACCCACGCAGAACATGAGGACTCCACACAGCGAGAGAGACGCCTGGGCTCAAGGTGGAATCAAACCCAGACCTTTTAGATGTCATTCCAGCTGTGAGGCAGCAGTGCTAACCACCACGCCACCGTGCTGCCCGCTTGCTCAACCACCCACAAAATACACTGCTCAAAAAAATAAAGGGAACACTTAAACAACACAATATAACTCCAAGTAAATCAAACTTCTGTGAAATCAAACTGTCCACTTAGGAAGCAACACTGATTAACAATCAATGTCACATGCTGTTGTGCAAATGGAATAGACAACAGGTGGAAGTTATTGGCAATTAGCAAGACACACTCAATAAAGGAGTGGTTCTGCAGGTGGGGACCACAGACCACTTCTCAGTACCTATGCTTTCTGGCTGATGTTTTGGTCACTTTTGAATGTTGGTGGTGCTTTCACACTCATGGTAGCATGAGACGGACTCTACAACCCACACAAGTGGCTCAGGTAGTGTAGCTCATGCAGGATGGCACATTAATGCGAGCTGTGGCAAGAAGGTTTGCTGTGTCTGTCAGCGTAGTGTCCAGAGGCTGGAGGCGCTACCAGGAGACAGGCCAGTACACCAGGAGACGTGGAGGAGGCAGTAGGAGGGTAACAACCCAGCAACAGGACCGCTACCTCTGCCTTTGTGCAAAGAGGAACAGGAGGAGCACTGCCAGAGCCCTGCAAAATGACCTCCAGCAGGCCACAAATGTGCATGTGTCTGCACAAATGGTTAGAAACCGACTCCATGAGGATGGTATGAGGGCCTGACGTCCACAGATGAGGGTTGTGCTCACAGCCCAACACCGTGCAGGATGCTTGGAATTTGCCAGCAAACACCAGGATTGGCAAATTCCCCACTGGCGCCCTGTGCTCTTCACAGATGAAAGCAGGTTCACACTGAGCACATGTGACAGACGTGATAGAGTCTGGAGACGTCGTGGAGAGCGATCTGCTGCCTGCAACATCCTTCAGCATGACCAGTTTGGCAGTGGGTCAGTAATGGTGTGGGGTGGCATTTCTTTGGAGGGCCACACAGCCCTCCATGTGCTCGCCAGAGGTAGCATGACTGCCATTAGGTACCGAGATGAGATCCTCAGACCCCTTGTGAGACCATATGCTGGTACGGTTGGCCCTGGTTTCCTCCTAATGCAGGACAATGCTAGACCTCATGTGGCTGGAGTGTGTCAGCAGTTTCTGCAAGATGAAGGCATTGAAGCTATGGACTGGCCTGCCCGTTCCCCAGACCTGAATCCAATTGAGCACATCTGGGACATCATGTCTTGCTCCATCCACCAACGTCACGTTGCACCACAGACTGTCCAGGTCTGAGGAGGAGATCCCTCAGGAGACCATCTGCCACCTCATCAGGAGCATGCCCAGGTGTTGTAGGGAGGTCATACAGGCACGTGGAGGCCACACACAATACTGAGCCTCATTTTGACTTGTTTTAAGGACATTACATCAAAGTTGGATCAGCCTGTAGTGTGTTTTTCCACTTTAATTTTGTGTGTGACTCCAAATCCAGGCCTCCATTGGTTAATAAATTTGATTTCCATTGATGATTTTTGTGTGATTTTGTTGTCAGCACATTCAACTTTGTACTGAACAAAGTATTCAATGAGAATATTTCATTCATTCACATCTAGGATGTGTTATTTGAGTGTTCCCTTTATTGTTTTGAGCAGTGTAGTTCTGAACAATGGTGAACAAAAGATGTCATCCTGTTGCGCAGTTGTTTCCAAAGTGGAAGTATCTACGGCCTACCCAAAAAGGGGGGTGAAAGAAAGGAAGGGATCTCAGGGCTGTCGAGTACCTTGCTACCAGTTTTATTTGCATCCATCATGGAGGTACAATGAATGGCGTTTACGGCTTTTTATTATTTGTCAGCAAAGACTAATTTATAAAGATTAATGTACAGGAATGTATAGTTGTGGTCCTAAGTTTTCATCCACTCATCATGAGCGTGAATGTCAGGGTGATTTTGAGCTTTTAATGATTTCTTTGATATATTTTTTTCCAGGGCAGATTGATTGTACAGCACACATCTTTAATGACTTTAAAAAACAAAAATCGGACGCACAAGTTGGAATTACTTTGAAATTTCCCTAATCCACACTGGGTGAAAAGTATGCATCCAGTCATATATTTACATACACCCACTTTAATAAGTGGTGCTGGAGGTTCTACAGTATTTAGGCTTATTAACTTCTCATTAGTGATCATGACTGACTACAGCTGGTAGTTTCTCTTCGGAGCATAAAAAGATTTCTTTGACAGCAGGATGTTCAGGAACAACCCAGGTACCACAAAGGCTCAAGCCTGCCATGAACTGCTGGAATGCCAGCATTACTGTGCACAGTGAAGCGAGTTTTACATCACCTTGGACTGAGAGGGTGCTGATCACGAAAGAAGCCTCTGCTCCAAAATCTACATCTTCAGGCTCAACTGAAATTTGTAGCTGCTCACATGGAGAAGTCAAACGATTTATGGTCAGACAGGACAAAGGCTGAGCTGTGTAGCCACAATGACAAGAGATATGTTTGAAGGACTAGAAGTGAGAACCTAAGAACACGAACCATCAAGTATGTTTGATGCTCTGGGGTTGTTTTGCTGCCAGTGATACTGGTACATTGCACAGAGTAATGAAGGGCAATTACCTCCAAATTCTGCGACTTTACCTCAAATCAACAGCTAGATGAATGAAACTTGGACACAGTTGGGTGTTCCTATAGGACAATGATCCCAAATACACATCATAATTGACCTAGGAATGGATAAAAGAGCTTAATATTAAGTTTCTGGAATGGCTTTACCAAGGCCCCAACTTCAAACCTATTGAAAATTTGTGTATTACACTTAAAAGCCAGGTCTGTGCCATGAAACCAGTTTAAATGAACTCTAATTGTGTGAAGAAGAGTGGTAAAATATTGAGCCAGACTTATACCAGAAGATGGTTCAAAAGCATCTGGTAGAGGTGCAACTTACTAAGGGACATTTAACCAAATATTAGTGGGAGTTATATATTTGAGCCTGTATGTACATTTTTGATTAAAGAGAATTCAGGATAAAAACTTTTGTGCCCCAGTTCTTGTTTTTAATGTCATTAGAGATGTATGCTGTACATTCATTCCACCCTGGAAAAAGAACTGTTTAAATAAATCGTTAAAAACCCCAGACTGCAACAGATTCATGTCCATAAACCTCCCACAACTGGAGGTGAGCCAAGGCTAAGACTTTAAAAGCTCCTCGAGATAACACGGCCATCTTATCTTCCTGTTTGGCATCAGGCATTTGTTTACATTATAGCTTGCTCAGTGCCTTCAGACAACAATTGTGAACTGGCACTGTGTAAATAAAATTAAACTGAATTAAGGTCCATCATCAAAATTGTAGTAAAACAACAAAATTCTGTATCAAAGCTACACACACACACACACAAACATGAATGCCGTGCATATTTATTTTTTTAGGGGAACACATTACAGGCTTTCTACAGTATCCTCACTGACACCACATTTGAGTCTGTCAAA
The DNA here is from genome assembly GCA_024447675.2 of Pterophyllum scalare. NCBI lineage: Eukaryota > Metazoa > Chordata > Actinopteri > Cichliformes > Cichlidae > Pterophyllum > Pterophyllum scalare. Next base: position 52,183 of record JAMQGT020014938.1, on the reverse strand, counting down.
CACAAAAAACAAAAGCATCAAAAACAATCCTCTACGTGGGTAAAACACAGGACTGCAAACAAGTCTGAACTCACTGTTGTATGATTATATTTCAGCATCATCACTGGTCACCAACAACACAAAAGGGCACATTTAGCATGCCTTTAATTGGCGGGATTGTGCAGACCTCCCAAATCAAAAAACACATTTCATATACTGGATATTCTGCCTCCTTTTTGCTTTGATTTTTGCAGTGTTTGGAGACTGAAATGTCAGTAAAAGTATAACTTTACTATCTGTTACATTAAGAAAAGGTTCAGCCAGGATGAAACAGGTCAATTGTCACATGCAGTTGCACTTTAAAAGCTGCATTTGTTATACATCATCTGTTTGCTCAAGTCAAAAGCATTTTCTGCAATATTATTACAAAAAAAATCTTCCACTTCACTTTTAGAGCAGAATGTTTCATGTATAGTACAGAAAAACACTTATTCATTAGGCCTCAAATGACTCCACTATTATGTTAACGATGAAAACATTTTTTTATTGAACCTCAAAGTTGCTTTACTCTGACAAATTATCGCTGCAGCAGATTTGGGCTGGTCATTATTACCTATTGTTTTCAGGTATTGTAGAGTTATTGGAATTAATGGGTGAATGCCTCCCATTTATTTAAAGGCTGGGCTCACAAAGTCACAATTATATTAAACTCTTGAACTTGTATCAATAACTTTCTGTCTATTTATCAAGGAATCTTTTCTCTCACTTCTTTACTTTCCACAATCCTTAAATATCAGTGGTATTTCTATACACTGCTCAAAAAAAATTAAAGGAACACTTTTTAATCAAAGTACAGCATCAAGTCACTTAAGTAGCAGAGGGGGTTGTTAATCAGTTTCAGCTGCTTTGGTGTTAATTTCATTAACACCAGCTGCACTAGAAGGGCAACAATGACACAACCCCCGACCCCCACCCCCAAACAGGAATGGTTTTACAGATTTTGAAATTTTTTCCCTCCTCATCTTTTCTGAACTGACTGTTTTTTCACTAGTTTTGCATTTGACTAGGGTCAGTGTCACTACTGGCAGCATGAGGCCATACCTGCACCCTACAGAGGTTGCACAGGTAGTCCAACTCCTCCCTCCAGGATTGTACATCAATACGTGCCATTGGCAGAAGGTTTGCTGTGTCCCCCAACACTGTCTCAAGAGCATGGAGGAGATTCCAGGAGACAGACAGTTGCTCTAGGAGAGCTGGACAGGGCCATAGCAGGTCCTTTGTGCAAGGAGGAACCGGAAAAGCACTGACAGAGTCCTACAAAATGACCTCCAGCAGCCACTGGTGTGAATGTCTCTGACTTCATGAGGGTGGCCTGAGGGCCCGACATCCTCTAATGGTCCACTGTGGAGCTCAGTTGTTATTTGCCATACAATACCAGAACTGGCAGGTCCACCACTGGTGCCCTGTGCTTTTCACAGATGAGAACACATGACAGACAAGAAAGGGTCTGGAGAAGCCATAGAGAACATTATTTTACCTGTAGCATCGTTCAGTATGACCACTTTGGTGATGGGTCAGTGGTGGCCTGGGGAGATATATCCATGGAGGGCCACACAGACCTCTACAGGCTAGACAACAGCACCCTGACTGCCATCAGGTTTCGGGATGAAATCCTTGCACTCTTTGTCAGACTCTATGCTCTTGCCATTGCAGTGAGTCCTGGGCTTCTCCTGGTGTGCAACTGTGCCCAGTTGTATGCAGGCAGTTCCTGGAGGATGAAAATATTGACACCATTGACTGGCCCAAAAGGTTGGTATCCCTGCAGTTACCATACACATTTAGTGCCATAAAGTGCAACCTAATACCACTTTATAGATGGGTAATCATCATGGTGATGATATTACCCAGTGTCTGATGAAGTGCAGGTGTGCAATGGGTAATTTGTCTTGGATAAACAGTGTATGCAGCTGTAATTTGCATAATAAAAACTTAAGTAAGGCAAAACTGAGCCCACTGACTTGTTTTGGGCCAGGACCAGCCCCATTCTGAGTTGGATGTGTGTGTGTGTATATTTTTCCTAATTTTTTAATATATTACCCAACAAATGCCTTCCTCTACGTAGTTTTTCTCAGTTCACTTCAATCCAAAAAGCATTTTTCCCAAGAGATCGCTATTTAAAAAGACATATTTATAAAGAGACATATTAGGTCATCATTTTAGTTTACTACCAGCAAACTTAGTAATTTTTCTTTGTTACAGAAAACAAGATGCTCTTGTGTGTGCTTGTGTACTGAACAGCTTTATGCACACATGTATTCTTGAGAATGCTGGTATATGTTAGCAGTATGCAGACACACCCACTTTGTGTATATTAAAAGGGTAAGAAAGCAGAAGCTGAAACACAGTCAGGCAACACCCAGGAACAGACCAGCAGTGTCTTTTTAGTCTCAACCATCCCACCCTTCTCACCTCTTCAGTCAACTTCTCGGGAGCAGCTCAACATGGTGCTCGAGCACGAAGAGTTCACCAAAGCAGGCAAGAAAGCAGGCCTGCAGGTTTGGAGGATTGAGAACATGGAGCTTGTCCCTGTGCCCGAGAACCTGTATGGGAGCTTTTACACAGGAGATGCTTATGTGATTCTCTACACTGTCAAACAGAAAGAAAGTTCTTTTTACCACCTGCACTACTGGCTGGGTAAGTGACTAAAGACTAAAGTTCACTGAGTCATTTCTTTCTTTATTGTTGCACTCAGAATAAGGGAAATGAGTTATAATTGGATGTAATAATCTATCATCTATCGCGGCAGCGCAGTTACTAACTGGCACTCATTAACAAGACCACATATCCCTCATGTTAGCATTCCTACACTGGCTACCAGGCAGTTTTAGAATTGATTTTAAGGTTTTACTATTTGTTTTTAAGGCGTTGCATGGGTTATAGCGCCTCCCGACCTCTCTAATCTTATAAGCCTGCATACTCCCACGAGATCACTGAGGTCTGCTGAGCAAATGCTCCTAACTGTCCCAAAGTCAAGATTAAGCACAGAGGTGATCGGGCCTTTGCGGCTGTTGCTCTGAAACTTTGGAACAAACTGCCCCTTCATATCAGGACCTCTCCAACAGTCGACACTTTTAAAACCTGTGTGCAAACCCATTTTTGTTCTTAGGCTTTTAAATCAGACTGAGTCTTGAGTCCTGGATGCATTATTGATGCTGTTTTTACTTATGTTTTATTATTTTATATGTCCTGTCTAAATTGTAATGTTATCTTATGTTTTATGTTATTTTAATTATTTTAAATGTGCAACACTTTGGTCAACTGCTGTTGTTTTAAATGTGCTTTAGATATAAACTTGGCTATCATTCGAAGAAATCCCACTTCGGAGTGGTCCTCCAGGGTAACAGATAAATCTCAAATTCCAAGGAACCACTCAGGAGCTTTCTTAGGCATTCTAAGGAAAGAAAAAAGTGAGATAGAATTACTGAGAAGACATTAAGTGGTATAAACTATTTCATATCTCATTCTTATCCTTGTTATAACAGTGCAATCAAAGTGCTGTATATTTTAATTATTAAAGTTCATTTCTTCTGCTCTTATCTTAATTTTAACATTTGTACCTAGAAATAATGCTGTCTCTTCAGGAAACTTTAAAGTTTTTTCCAGTCTGACAGCTCACTAAGGGCCAAGTTGTTGGCATGCATTCAGTCAGACTGACATTTATCCTACAAGCTGTTTTTACACTGTGTACACATGAACACAGTGGCCACTGATGGCTGCTGTTCTCTTTGTTAAATGTGCAAACAAAGTGTACTGTGTTACTGTCATTAGTGCAACAAGTGCACAAAAGTGCAAAGCTACCAAAGCCAGGATGTGAAAATATCTTTATAACACTCATAAAACTGATTCTGTTCTGTGTGTGTGCTTTCCTGACCAGGATTATTGAACATGCATCAAGATATCTTTATAACACATATGGCCCTACATCACCTTTACTGACCCTTTACCTCAGCTGTGTCTTATTATCACTATTTAAATTAGACAAAGGGTTTACTTATTCTGATGTAAAAGTGACATTCTTTTAACTGTATTGCTTAATTAAGCCATCTAGAGAATATAGTGATATTGGTGTTGTTACATTTTGTGTCTAGATAAATATTTTCTGTTGCTATGGCAGTGCCTTTTGTCTAATATAGTGATGGAGCTCCTTCAAACGTCATGCCAGACTACCCTTCAGTATGGGTAAGAGACAGAGCCGTAAATATAAATCAGTAATTAAAGCAATAAAAGGAGAGATGAAAATTAAAAAATAAAATTGTCCTTGCACTCTGATAGCAACTGAATTTGACCTTTTTGAAGTTTCAGGTATATAGCGACCCCTAGTGGGGGTTCTGTGAAAAATCACAAAATCATTGAATGGTTTTGAATGGCCTTTAACAGCTTTATATGCATTTGTGTATCTATATGTAATTTATATAGATTATGTCCAGACATGTCACAATACTACGCATTTAGTAATATTTGTACAACTGATATTCATCAATTCCCAGAATGAACTAGGAGCGGCATGTTCTAGATATAAAACATATGTATTCAGTTTGACTGTAATCTGCGACTCTGCTCACTCCAAAATCAACATCCTATCTGGTGATTATCAGGCTGCTTATCCTCTATATCAATATTCCTTCCATATACAATTCAGGTGTGGATAGATTTCCCTTCTTTTTTTTTTTCTTTTTTTTTTTTGCTGATATTCAGATGAAGCTAAACTACATGGCATGTTTGGCATGAAATATGAAACATTAAAACGTTTATTTTGAGCCGATTCAGTTGCAGAAGTTTTATCTCAGAGCTGAATACAAGAGAAAAAACAGTTGTTATGAGACCTATTCTCTCTTTTTTCTTTTTACCAGGAAATTAGATGTGAGCAGTATGAGCATGTATGAGGAAATACTAAGGAGACTCATTGGAAAACATTAATGGTTGCTGTGAGCACTTTCAGTAACAGCTGCAGTAAAGACTGTTTAATTTCCCCTTATGACACAGCGTTTTGTAAGCGTGAGCATTCATGTGGCCACTGAAAACTACAGCCAAAATTCATCATGCTAACAAGGTCCCGCTGCAGACTTTAACTACATTTCACATGCTGTATTTGCACATGTCAGTTGAAAGGCACCGATCAGGCATGATGTAAGATAAAAGTACAGTTTTCAGACGAGACTACACAAGTTATCTTGACTTATGTTGTAGCATGTTGAACAAAACCTGACATCAGCTGTAGCTGCTAACACTGATGACCTTCAGAGACAGCAAGACAAACTCCATATGCTTCTAACAAAAGATGCTGCCTCTGTGTCCACTCTAGGTAACTGTGTGGCAATTGTGTGTTCATTGCTGCACATTTGTCTTGTTGCAACCAGCTATATAAATTTACAGTTTGCAGCAGCAGGTGATTTTTTTTTTCTTGTTTTCTGTTGTACTTTTGGAAACACTAAGAAACACAGTAAGTCTGCACTTTGACAGCAATGTGCTTTATAACACAGTAATGCAGTATTGTTAAGGGTTTTTTTAAAGCTATGACGGTGCCTGCTCGTTCAGGACTGTGTATGTGTGGAAAAACATGTAAAGTTCACTCATGCAAATATGGGATAAACCATATTAGTTGCACCTCTAATGCTAATTGCTGTTGGTTACCTTCCCTTCCTATATTGTAATTACAGCTTATAATTAGGGATGTGCACTGTATAGTGTACCCTTTCTTAAACTGTAATTTGACTTTATTTGCAGTTTCAGGCTAGACTTACAGTATAAGAATGGGACACTGTGAAGTGGACTTTGGAAAATGTGGAAACTTACAAGTCAAAAAAGTTGCTATTCAGTTGCTTTATGGAAAGTCAAGGACCCAGATTTTCTTTTTATGGAAGTGCAATGCTAAATCGATGAAGAATTTTTTGTCACAGCAGGATTTGTTATATTTTAAATTTTGTGGACACAAGGAAATGTCAATATTGACGAATGTGTTGAGTCTCAAGTGCAGCTTTGGTCTGTTAGTGAACTTCCTTCTTGCAGCTGCTTCTGCACTAGAAGTCACTACTGCTAACTGCTAACTTGTATTTACCCTTCTCTGTAAAAACCATTAGCATTAATCATTAACCATCATCCACCTAAGTGGACGTAACACACGCTCTTCTTGTAACACTAGACCACCTGACTTCTCACTCAGTTTGTGCTAATGCAGAGTGAGTGAGAAAGAACTAGCTGTGGTTATTTTAAGATGTCATTGAAGATGATTGTGTGATTTTAATTTTGAACAATAAAGGAACAACATGTCACAGTCCAGTGTTTTCTTCTGATCTAGCTTCTCCATTTGCAGACTTTTTACTCAGTAACTACTTGCTTTCAATTTTGAGAGCTATCTCCATTTTTCTTCCTGTGTGCCAGTGTGTAGGATTTATTGGACCCATTAGAATAAACTGAATATTGTATATTAAATTATTTGGTGTATAATCAATGTCGGTTTTTTGGCTTTTTGCATTTTTATATATTGGTGGCACTATAGAACGTGATGGCCAGGTAGGCTCACCTGCACACTTTGAAAGAGGGTGAAAGAGCAGATATTTAGGCTGCAGCACTGCTAGAAGCCACTAGTCATTGCTTTTAAGAGGCTCACTCTGAAAGACCCCGGGGTGTGACAGATGCTCTGAGATATTATCCTGGTGATATTATAGTACTATAAAAATTTACAGATAGTTAGGACCAGGTTCGCGAGAGCAGTTATGACCATCCGCTCTAAATTACAAACAGGCCAAGGTGAACTTGGAAATGCAGGCATGTTTATTGAAAGTGAACAACAAAGTGTACATCGATTGTGCCTCCAAATTCCCAAAAGAAAATAAACCAAAAAAAATTATAATAAAAAGGGAAAATATTCTTTGTTCAGTTCAAGTTTTGTTGTGGCCCACATTTGAGTGAACTAGAAGTTAAACTGAATTGGTTCTTTTTGGGTTAAACTCTCAGATGCCTGTGAGTCATCACAGTCATAGAAGCTCAGTTTATCTCAGTTAAGCCTAATTCAAGCTTCACTCCTTTCACTTTCTAAACTGATTTAGGATATACAGTAACATCGCTGTATGTATGTGTAATACAAATATGACAAAATACAAAAATGGGTTGCATTGCAGTGCTAAAAATACAGAATCAGTTGCCCACAATCCTCTGCATGTTGCAGTAACAGAAATTATGGTTTATCCTCACCACACTTCAGAAGTGAATGTAAGTTGCAGCAGGAACAGAAGATGTCTGCGGAGGCAGATTTCTCTTAGGGGCTGCTCACCATTTTGGTTAATCAGTCTGGTCCACAGTCAGATTTTTCAATGCCAAGATCTCCACTCAGAAAAAAAAAAAACAGACGCAACAAGTGGCACTGTTACCTGTAATGTAACACTGCAAAATAAAAGTCAAGTCTTTTTTTATTTATTATAACCCTAAATGAGAGGCTAAAGGCATAAACTCAGCAGGAAAAAAAAAACAGAAAGCCATTTACCGATAGACTTTATAGCATCAGACATCTTTTTGCAATCACAAGTCTGGCCATCTAGTGACCTTCAAATAGAATGTCTGTGTAGGTTCTCAGTCCTCCGGGTCATAGTAGTCTCTGGAGCTTGATTGATTATGTGATTATAGAGGGTCACAACCACCTCCTGGGGACCACACCCGCTGGAGTTCAAATGCAGTACCTGGGTCTCCCCACTGAAGAAGCCTTTCGGATGAGAGGTGAGACGTCTTCAAGAAACAAAAAGAAGTCCGGTCACCTTTTTTTTTCAAGCTCCAGAGACCTCATATAGAATGCAGGTTTAAGGCGCTGCCATGTCAGTTGACCTTTTCCAACTTAGACGTTACATCCATGTTTTATATTGTCTCTCTCTGCTGTCACTGGTAAATTTGATAAGGGAATATTACAAAAAACAAAATAACAGCTGTGATTAATTATAACTTCTAATATTCAACAATTCTCAAATGTTCAAAATATAATTCACATTAGGCCTAATGTGAATTATAGTTCAATATAATAATAATAATAATAATAATAAGGCTCATGAGCCAGCTAGGTTAAGAAGAGAAGTGACTATCAGTGAGCAGCAGTATGTGACAATAAAGAGCACAACAGATGCAATGTTTGCTTCGAGAGTGTTGATAGTGAAGTATAGAGAAAGTCAGAAGAAGTCGTAGGATGCTGCGGTCCATCAGGAGCAATACCTCACAGCATAACAGTTTATTACTACTTAACAAAGCCTAATTACATGAGACCAAAATCTTAGTTTCCTTTGTATCATTTTACATCCAGCGATCAGTCTCTGGGTGAACACTGCAGAGAGAGCATACCATCTTTCCCTACTGTCCTTATGTCTGAAGATCTTATGTAATTATAATTTCATGAGCATCTGAGTTTCTGCCTGTGAGAAGAAGTGTAGATTCTCCTAAAAATATAACAAAAATATTCAAGTATAATTTCTGTGCTCTTTGTTTGAGCCTATGTTTATTCTTTAAAGGAAAAGAGTGCAGCCAGGATGAGAGCACTGCTGCAGCCATCTTCACGGTGCAGTTAGATGACCACCTGGGCGGGAAGCCAGTCCAGTACCGGGAACTGCAGGGGTTTGAGTCAACAGCCTTCACCAGCTACTTCAAAGGAGGGATCACCTACAAAGTATGGCGTGAAATTCATCGAGCTGTGCTAAAAAACACATCCAGCTGTGGCATTACTAAGAATGAAAGCTAAATTAAATATTTGTCCAAACTGATCTTTTAAGTAGTGTTTTATGTCTAAAGCTCCTGGAGCCCAAGGGCCAACTTAATCATTGCATTCAGGTCATGGAGGAAAATAATATTAATCAAACTATAATCTTGCAGCCAGACTTCTTTCTACATGTTGTTTTGGCACTGTTGTGGAGTCAAATAGTCTGTAGTCTCAAATAAAGTTTAAAATATAATAGTGTAACTTTAGTTACCCTGTATATCAGTATGATTCTGCTCTTTTGTTGATATTCTTCAAGCATTCTTAGTAACCAGACTGTATCAGTGGAAATGTTATATTTTGGTTCATCTTGAGGAATGTGTTTACCACATTTTATGGTGTTTGCCTAATTGATTTTGATATGTTCAAGCTTTCTGGATTAGTGAAAAGCACCAGGCACAAGGCTCCATTCAGTCTTGTTTTAATTCTTCCACCTTAGTTTGTACTATAAAGTTGTACAGACCTACAAATGCTCTTTCAAGGGAGGAGCTGCTTAGACAAGAAGAACTAGACAGTTATTAGCAGAGAATCTGAAATATTTTCTGTTCAGTGAATTTAGGGTTAATGGTCTAAGTTAACTGACCTGAAGTTTTAATCATGACTGACTCACCGCTATTTATTCCACAAATCCTTCCGCATTAAGAAAGAAAGAAAGAAAGAAAGAAAGAAAGAAAGAAAGAAAGAAAGAAAGAAAGAAAGAAAGAAAGAAAGAAAGAAAGAAAGAAAGAAAGAAAGAAAGAAAGAAAGAAATTACAGTGTAAGCAGTAAGGAGAAGAGAAGAGGGCTGACAGCATGATGTTCTCTGCTCTCAGACAGGAGGTGTGGCCTCAGGGTTCTACCATGTGGTCACCAATGACCTTTCAGCACAGAGACTCCTGCATGTCAAGGGTCGGCGTGTTGTCAGAGCCACCGAAGTCCCCTTCACCTGGTCCAGCTTCAACAGTGGGGACTGCTTCATCATTGACCTCGGAGACGTAAGGACAACCTGTTATATGTAGACACTATGTATGTCTGCAGGGAAAGGCCGGATCAACTTGAGCCCAAAGACAAGTTGATGTTGCTAGTTATTCCCTGTCTGCCTCTTTCTGTCTGTAGAAGATCTACCAGTGGTGTGGATCCAAGTGTAACAAGTATGAACGCCTGAAGGCAGCACAAGTGGCCAGAGGTATTCGTGACAATGAGAGAAATGCCCGTGCAGAAGTGATAGTCATAGAAGAAGGAAGTGAGCCATCCAAGTTAACACAGGTAAGTCTTATTTTATGGCTCTTATTTTACATTTGAAGGTCCTGATCAAACGTATGTCTAAGGCAGACACCCACATCTCAGCCAAAACTGGTGCGAAAACAGGACAGGATGTTAAAAATTCTTGGAGAGATTAGATTTTTTTTCATTAAAAACATCTTAAATCAAATTCAACTTTTCAGCACTTTCAACTCAGTAGTAAGTAATCATATATTAATAATCGTATCACATACAGTTATATAACATCATCTGATATTTATTTACTGTACAGTTTTTACTAAATTTGGAAAGCCAATCTTAGTTCTGTTTTCTTTATCTTGCTTAATATTTCACTTTAACTCTAATTTGTTATTCGTGTTGTGTTGTGAAAGAAATTTGTATGTCCCATCTTATTAGTATTATTAATGTTATTAATGATATTTATCTTGCTTTTCAAATCTATTCTGATCTTTATTGGAAATCTTTTTAATGGCCTCCAGAAGGGGGTGGCATGGCCTCAGTTCACCTATCTCCCCATGTTTGTTTGTTTTGTCTTCTTGGACGGGTGTTCTGTTAACTGTAATTTCCCCATTGTGGGATTAATAAAGTATCATTCAATCATTCATTTAGGTAGGAAATACTGGAAGTTACACCTTAAGTCCAATATACTAATGTACATTAAATATACATTATATGTAATGTATGTTAAAGGAACTTTCTGATATATCAGCAACACTTAAAGAAAGTGCTTACTCAAAATCTTTAAAATTATAACCCGGTTCATAAAGTAGCACAGTATGAGACTATGGTGACTATTTCTATCACAAGTGCTTACACGTTGTGTTGGTATACTTTATTATATAGATACTGTTGTGTTTTTGTTTAACTGTTTAGTTTGGATTTACTGGAAGCATTAATTTCTCTTTTATTAAATATTTTGTGTCTTTTCTTTTTTCTTTTTTTTACATAAACAGGTCCTTGGAGACAAGCCAAAACTATCAGAGGGTGCTGATGATGATGATACAAAGGCAGACATGACCAACAGAAAGATGGCTAAACTATACATGGTACAGTATTAACATACTCATACACATTAAAATACAAAATACTTATAATTCGCTACAATGAGCCCAAACTTTATAACCATTCACAGAATGAAGTGAATAGTGTTGACTAGCTTGTAAATGGATTAGGTCTTAGGCACTTTTCTACTCTAGTTGAGCACTCAAAACAACACATTTGCTTTCACCCATTCGCATTCATACCAGCACTTTTTCTACATGGTTCTATCTAACATTCACACACCAAATGCATCGGGAGAAACTCAGGGTTCAATATCCTGCCCAAGGGTACTTTGGCATGTAGACTTGAGCAGCCAGGAATTGAACCACCAACCTTCCAATTAGTGGATGGCCTGCTCTAACTCCTGAGACACAGCCATCCCTGGTAACACTCATGCATGTAAAGGCCTGAAACACAGAGGGTAAGTTAACAGTTTATCCATTAGCACATCACAAACAATAAGATTTGTGATGTGCAACTGGTCAGTGGTGCGTACGAAAAGCAGTTATATATTGGGCAAACCATAAACCAGCCTATCTAACTGCTGTAAGATGGAAATCTTGGTAGGTTTGTGGCTAATGGTACACAAAGCTTACAACAAAGACTGTTGTCCATCCATCCATTTTCATCTGCTTATCCAATTCTGGGTCACAGGTGGGGGGGCTGAAGCCTACCCCAGCTGTCACAAGACCTGAGGCAGGGTACACCCTGGACATGTCACCAATCGACTGCATGGCTAAAACATAGAGACAACCATTTACACCTACGGGCAATTTAGACTCACCAGTTCACCTAATTGCACGTATGTCTTTGGACTGTGGGAGGACCCTGGAATACCCAGAGAAATCCCACGCAGACACGGGGAGAATCAGGCCCCAAGCTGGTTTCAAATACAGGAGCTTCTTGCTGTTAGGCAACAGTACTAACCACTACACCACCATGCTACCTACAGACTGTTAGTGATTCCAAAATATCTGCAACTTGATTGCTGCCATCTACCACCGGTAATGTAGACAGAGTTCACAGTAGTGATAAACCTCCTATGTGCTACCTAGTCAAAAAGAGCATGCACTCCTTGAACTTCACTTGGCACAGCCACTGCAGTCTGTACTGTCTTGGACTGCAGCAGACAGTCCTTATGTACTTATTAGTTTCTAGATAAAAACAATAAATAAATAGCAATGTATTGGTTACCTCAATGGTTGTACTTTAGCTTGGTAGCAATAATATTAGCATTCAGTAAGTCAGCCTGAGGACCAGACACCTCTCAGAATCAGTTAGCAGAGATACAGCCACTTACAATGGCGGCACCCAGCCGACTGGCACAGCTACTAGGAGCCCCCCCTCCTTCTCCAGAGGCTTATCTACTTTCCACTATAAACACGCACCTTTCCCTCAATTGCAGAGTGTTCACCAAGAGATGGCACTTTCTTCACAAAAACTTTGAGTTGCATAATTTAGTTATAGATTTTATCCTTAAATATTTTCTCCTGGAATATAAAAATTTAATCAAAGTTATGTTTTGAAAATGTAAAATAGATGGATAAAACTTTACAGTCAATTTGACTATAAGATCTGCAAATCACCAAAACTATTCCCAGCAAACATTTCTTTGTTCATCCATTGTAATATAATAAATATATACAATTTAAATTTAATACAATTTAATACAATTTAAAAGAACATGAAATAAAGAAAAAAAATGCACACCAAGTTCCTCATACTACAGATCCAAAAACAGACGTGCAGGTCACATCTGATGCTGGGAGAACCTAATTTTTAATTTTTTTGTTTGTTGGGATGTGTCATTTCTTCCATCAAGATTAGAATTTAATATTTTCATTTATGTTATAAATTTCTTTAAACTTTTATATTGTGCAATAGTCTTGAGTCACCATCATTTCTTTATATTTTGCATTGGAGAAGCCAGACTTTTACTTTCCATCCATCCGCTCATCGTTTTCACGGTTGTGGTGGTTGGGGGGGCTGGAGCCTATCCCAGCTGTCATAGGTTGAGAGGCAGGGTACACCCTGAACAGGTTGCCAACCTGTTGCAGGGCTAACACACAGAGAGGCAAACAACCATTCATACTCACGTTCACATCTATAACCAATTTAGAATCACCAATCAACCTAACCCCACACAGGGAGAACATGCAAACTCAACGCAGAAAGGGCCAAGCCAAGGTAGACTTGTTCAAATTGTCATCAAGTATGGAGGAGATCAGGAGAGAGGTATAGCAATGAGCCTGTAAAACATAGTGGAAGTTTGGTCATGGTTTGGGGCTGCATTTCAGCCAGTGGTGCTGGAACTCTTATCAAAATTCATTTATCAGCACAGAAAAGTCTCACAATGCACTGAAAGTATGCCTAGATAGTAAAACACACAATGGAACACTATCAGTTACAGATAGGCCTCCCAGACTTCAGCAGTGTGGGATCATCTTGACAGAGAACAGAACAAAAGGCACAAACATCAAAGAAGGGTTTTGAATGTCCTTCGAGAAACCTGAAGAACTACTCCTGAAGACTGCTTAAAGAAAGCTGCCTCATAGAGTTCAGACTGTGCTGATGAATAAAGGTGGTCATACCGAATATTGACTTTTAAACTCTGTTTTAACTTTATAAGCTGCTTTTCCATGTATGTATGCATATTTCAATAAATGGCTGCACCTATTCCCTGTAAAATATCAAGAAAATTTGCCACAGTGCTGCATAATGAATGAACCACCAAATTTAAGTGTATTATAGACCAGTGCTAACTTTATGGATGTGGGGGCAGGGATACGGTCTTTGTACTGTAAATGTGACTGAGGCAGCAAAGCTTCCAGAAAACAGGACATTGGATGACTACCAAGAAGTGGTGTCTAGACCACTGTTGTGAATTCCATAAATTTAAGGTTTCCAACTTAATATTGAATTTTTGTTGGTTTCTTTTTTGGTGTTGAAGCTAACATTTCTCCTGAGTGGAGTCCATGCTCTCACTATTGCCTCAAGTTAACAAGAATGGTCTGAGTGTCAGAGTTTTCATGAATGCTGCCTGGAAACAGTTTTCTGAACCAAATAAACCGAACAGGCATATTCTAACTTATCAGATCATTCTCAGAGTGAGAGCTCCTAACCTGCCACAGAGCAATCTGCTGTAATGCTAATGATAGTCTGAGCTCTCTTGCCTGCCTGCAAAGGTAGTTTTTGCCCTTAAAATGACTGTAGCGTTTTACCAGAGATACACAGAGCGCACAATTTATATTCAAATGAAACACAAAGTGGCAGGCAGTTTACTGCATTTTAAAATTATGCAGTCTATAAATTACTTGTAAAACTAGTGATAGGACATCTATGTAAGTTATTAATGTGCTTATTTATCGTCAGCCTTAAGAAGGCCAGGAAAAGTGTCAGGAGGTTCCTGCATTTTTAAGACACACTCACTCAAACACTGTGATTAAAAAAATACTATAGAGGGACATCTGTGGTTGGGCTTAAAATACATTGTTTGTGGGGGCTGGGACAGCTGTCATTGTCATTAAGTGCCAAAATCAGTTTGAACACTAATGGCGTGTTAATTCTCACCTACCTGTCAGCATATGCAGTTTTTACACCTATAAATAAATAGATACATAAATAAATACTGCAGCACTTTTGTGGCTGAGAATGTCTGTTGTTGCATTTGGTCACTTTCACAGTGGAGCAGAATATTCAAATGAATCACAAAGGAGATAAACTAAATTTATCTCCTCCTCAGTGCACAGAGTAATGGTGAGCGAAAGCAGCATGACTGTGACTGTTAATTTGTTTGGAAAGCTCAGGATTATTCCCCATAGCTGTAAGGGCCAAATCTTTGGGTCTCTCCCCTAAAGTATCTTTTCACTGAGTCTTCACCCTGAACAGAGCTCCACATATTTCTACCATATTTCTCTCTGCATGTAGAGCATTGTAGCGCGATCCCACTGCTCTCTCACAAAAATTCAATTAATGTTGAAATTTTGAATTCACTTTTTCTTTAAAAGCATTAGCAGTGCAGTTAGATAATCATTTTATGCTTTCATGTTCATTAGTCAGCAATAACCATTGAGTGCAAGCAGCTTATTCAGTGTGCACATCCTCTACTTTATTTTGCTTTAAAGGTGTTTTCAGAAGGGTTCGACATTATGATTCTCTTAGAATTTTAAAACTTCTGAGCAAATTTAAAATGTATGAATATACAGCATAGCAGGCTGCAAATGAATGTGCTTCCATTATCACTGTGGATACACAAGACATTGCCACCAGTTTTCCCAAATGCTGCTTAGGGGCGTTACCATTCCTGGTCACATTGCCCACATCACAAGCGGGGGATCTCATTACAGCCAAGAATTGGCCAAGGATCGGCCTAGGATCAGCCATGGACCCGCCAAGGTCCAGTCACGGACCAGCTGCCCATTTTAAGTGGCCGTATCTGTACAGTACAACTACTTGAGTGGAGGGAAACAGACACTGACACTGACAGCTGGAGAATTTAGAGATTTGGGGCTTTTTTGCTTCTTGAGCATGTCTTCTTTCAGACTTGATAATGACTGCAATATATATTTGATGGTTTACTGCTCCTCGTATACTGTACATTTATGCAAACCAGGAGTACAAAATGCCCCCTACAGCATAATGGAGCCATCTGATACCATCACTGACAGGGTTTGATAGTTTAAGTTTTTCCCTTTGTGTCCTTAACTTTAAAGGTACAATGTGTAAAATCTAAATGTCATGGGATGCTCCTGTTGTCTATAGACAGCTGTTTTACTCTGCCCTTTAATGACTAATTTTTAGACCATATGTAGACACAAGGAACAACGCGCTTAATGTCTTCAAAGCAGCAGCTGTGATCGCCACAGTGAATCCACCTACTTCTTAAAATCAAATGTTATACACATGCTTGTGGTTCTTAAATGAAGCCAAGAACAATCAAATGCTTTGTTTTATGTACCAGGTGTCTGATGCATCTGGATCCATGACAGTGACTGTTGTGAAGGAAGAAAACCCTTTCCTGCAGAGTGACCTGCTATCAGATGAATGCTTCATCCTGGATCACGGCAAAAACAAAACAATATTTGTATGGAAAGGTGATTAGACAGGAACAGCTAATAGTTTTAGGCACCCAGTTTGAATGGTTTGTTGAGAGCGTAGCAAGCTGCTCAGTTTCATATCAGCATTGATCTCATCTACTTTTTTCCTGCAGGACATGATGCTAATCCCAACGAAAGAAAAGAGGCGATGAGAACAGCCGAGAGTTTCATCAAGCAGATGGGCTACCCAGCAAACACACAGGTTTACTTTCAGTTTCACTTAATGAAAACTCTTGTCAGACATGTTTTCATATTATTCTGTGGTAAATAAAAATATACCAGTAAATAAAAACATGGGACTCTTGGAAAACTGTCCCTTCTGTAAAAATGGAAATGGTTCCAGTGATGTTGCTGCTGATGGTCCTGCAGATCCAGGTGCTTCCAGAAGGAGGAGAGACTCCCATGTTCAAGCAGTTCTTCCTTGGTTGGAAGGACAGAGATCAGAGTGAGGGTTTTGGGAAGGTGTTCACCACTGAAACGGTAGCCAAGATCCAGCAGGTGGAGTTTGATGTCTCTAAACTTCATGAGTCCCTCCACATGGCAGCTCAGTATAACATGGTGGATGATGGGAGTGGAGAAATGCAGGTGAATAAACACTACAAATAATGTGACATCTGAAACTATGCTAGTGTTGACTCTTTACCTCCAGTTCTACCTGGAATAGTCCTAATACACAGTAATAATTGTACACAAAAACTAAATACAAATTATGACATTCTTCAGTTCTGTGACTGTGGAATCAAATAATTGTAATGTTATCTATCTACAGCTGCTGGTCATAAAATTAGAATGATATTCTAATTTTATGACCAGCTGTGGTAGATTACTGTCTCTATTGATATGGTGTTCATGGCCTGTTCTTGTGCTGCCATGATCAGAGCATCTGTACTGTCCTTTAAGCCAGCCATACTAGCCACTGCTAGGATTGTGGGGTGGCTGTGGCTCAGGAGGTAGACCAGGTCATCTCCTAATCAGAAGGTTGGTGGATTGATTCCAGGCTGCATGCCCAAGTATCCTTGGGCAAGATACCGAACCCCAAGTTTCTGTCTGATGCAAAAATCAGGGTATAAACGTTTTCTGTTAGATAGAAAGCACTTTGAAGTAGAATACAGTGAATGTGTGTCTGTGTGAATGGGTAAATACAAACGTGTTGTATAAAGTGCTATAAGAATTAGTCCATTTACCATTTCTTGATGTCAAACACTACCTCTAATCTATCAGTGGTACATCCCATGCAGGGACTTGGCTATCTGTCTTCAGCTGCCTGAGGCACTCTTGGAACAGGTCATTCCATTGCTTTTAGACTGTGCATCGTGAGGAGTTTTCATGTCTTAACATCGGTGCCATCTATCTCCTCCTGTGGCCATCTTATTATTCCAACTGGGTGTCTGATGACCAATAGGGCATATGGATCTTATTCCTACCATTGAGCCGGCTTCTCAGCACCCATTTTTGGTATTTGTCTGTTGCTAACCTTCATGCATCTTTATTGTGGTTCCTATTGACCTGTGGTCTGCACACACAATAGCTATATGATACTACAAACACTGGCTTAAAGGACTTCAAAGATTTGTGTTGAAAGTTATCATGGTACTACTACTAGTAGTAAAGCTGTTCCTTTTGTTCTCATTTTATAGATCTGGAGGGTGGAGAGCAGGGGTAGAGTCCCAGTGGAACCTAAGAACTATGGGCAGTTCTACGGTGGAGACTGCTACATCATTCTGTACACTTACAGGAAAGGACAGATAATCTACACCTGGTATGACACTATTCAGAAACTGAGCTAGTTTGCATACAGTACAAACACTCAGATTATCACCACCAAACATCCTGTCCTAGCTGATGTTGGTAAAAAAGGGGTGTACACCCAGGACTGGTTGACATTTAGGACATATTCCACATGGACATTGGCACTCTTGGCTGCATATTTTACTCCCCTGCCTTTTTTCCTTTGTCTGTCAGTCTATTTTGTCTAACCTCCAGCAGAACCAGGCTCAGGGAGGGGCAGTCATCTGCCACAACCGGTTGGGGCTGAGGGGAGAGAGACAGGACAAAAGGCATGCAGTGGAAGAGAGACAGAGATTAATAATAATTAATGATTAAATACAGAATGAAGTATAAACAGAGTAAATAAGGTGAATGAAAAGAAATAGTGCATTATAGGAACCCCCCTCAGCAGCCTAGGCCTATAGCAGCATAACTAAGGGGTGGTTCAGGGTCGCCTGATCCAGTCCTAACTATAAGCTTTATCATAAGTTTATCATTTTGTGCACATTGTTTTGGTATGCAAAATCTTAAAACTGTTTTAGTTGACATTTTGGGCCACTCAGTGGTTAGCAGAAGAAGCAGTGTCCTATCCATGAAAAACACAGTAATCAACATTCATTCATAGTCACATATCTGGATACCTGAGGAACTGATGTCTTTCTCATGATTTATACAAACTCTTCAGGATACGGGGCTGTTTAGTTGCTGCACAGAAACGGTTCTGTTTTTGTTAACAAAACTACATTTGAACTAGTTTCCACAAAAAAGTTCAGAACCTAAAAGTTTTTCAGAGGGAAAACCTTTGAAATAGGCCTATGAAGAATTTCAAAACAAATAATATAAAATCTTCAAAGAGGAATTGTCCCCCATCGCTCTTAAATTCTTTTAATCTGGTTGAAGGTGAACTGCCCCCCTCATAGAAGGAGGCTGTGTGTTTTTTTTACACCAAAGGAGAGGGAAAAACAAAGATCTGTCTCACTTCTGGGTGTAGACCAAGATCTTTACCTCACTTTTCTCTAAACAGTTTGAAAGGTTTATGCCTAATTTGCTTGATCAAGGTCAATTAGAATTCATTAATAAAACTTTTCAGGGAAGTGATAATGACGTCAAACAAGTGGTGTACATATGCAGTAAAATTGTGAGAGAGCATAATTTGGAGGGAGACATTAAAATTCAAAGTCAAACCAAGAACTAGTGATACAAGGGTCTGATTATAACAGTATGTACATTGACTCATGGGGGCATTTTAAAGGTTTTGCAGAACTGCAAAAGCAATCTGGATTGGAATACAAATAATTTTTTCAAGTATCTACAATAGGGGTGTAACAGTACAAAATTCCACAGTTCAGTTCATATTGCAGTGCAGAAGCCACGGTTCAGTTTGGTTCATTTGCATATATGAAATAGTTATTTCTAGATCAAATGATGATTTATGTAACTAAAACAAACAAATTACTTACAAACTAACATAAAGACAACTTTTAATGAACATGAAAGCCACACTGAATAGGAAACAAATGAAAATTGAGTAAAAAAAAAAACTGATGATCAATTGATCAGTGCCTACTACTTATCACCTGAGGGGGATATCTGGACAAAACTTTATTATCACCAATGTTGTCACAACCACTGATTTTCAGCAGATCAGAAATGTGACCTTCCCATTTACAACACCACCTAAACAGCAGCAGCTGGTTATAAGCTAACATTATGCCAGATAATATTAGGCTCAAGCTTTATAAAATCACACTTTCCCTCTGATAAACAATTTGATTACATCCTCACATCATATGAGAGTTTATTCACTCAGTGTCCGAGTCATCCACAGTGTTAGATCCACTCAGAAGAAAGGTTCAGTAACACCGGCTAAAAGTAGCTAAACGTGGCAAAAACAGATCGAGAAGTTCTCGAAATCCTCAACAACTCGATCGCTGTCATCGGACAGAAGTGAACTTCTCTGACTCATTGACTCATTTCAGACTCTTTTCACAAAGTTTTCCCGTCTCCTCCAGAGTAAATAGACGTGGAGGCTTCGTGAAGTAAACGTGATCTTACAATCTGAACTCAATAGATAAATGCCGGCCAGAGCGTTTGAGGGTGGGAAAGATGTAAAATATCACAAGCTCAAAGAAGTGAAGTATATTTGGTTGGAAAACTGGTTTGTTTTTTACCACCCCACACATCAAAATTAATTCACCAAGTCATTGCACCCATGTTGGAGGCAATGAGGAAAATTGAACACCAATCACTCACATACAATTTGGTCATGTCCCCAAATAAAATAAAATAAAATAAAATAAAATAAATTAAAATAAAATAAAATAAAATAAAATAAAATAAAATAAAATAAAATAAAATAAAATAAAATAAAATAAAATAACAATGTGTCTAATACTGAGTAAAATATAGGGATATGAGATTCCCGACGCTGCTGAAATTTTGAATTTCTGTTTTTTTAAAAACAGATTTTATTGTCAAATATTCTTTTTCCAAAAAAAGAAAAAAATTGAGATCAATCTGAATCACCAAGTCTTAAGCTTCAGATTGTAATGCTAATGACATCAGTTGACCTTTAGTCTGAGATAAAAAGGAGAAAGCCTTAATAGAAAATAAGGGAAATGGAAAGCTTTTTCTCACAGTGCTGAGGATGCTGCCATTGCAGGAAACCCTATAGACAACCAAGACTCATAGTGCACCTGAGTCATAGCTTTACACCCCAAGTGTGTGTGTCTGTTTGGTAGAGTTTTTTCTGTTTATGTATTAAAAATACTAAATAAAAAGTGGCGACAGAATGGACTGAGTGAACCTGAAATGACAAAGGTCCCTACTGTTAAACCAGAGCAATGAGCTGGAATACGCTAAAAGCTCAGAATTGTAGAGCTGGTAATAATTCTGAGTGAGACTGTCATTTGATCCATTTCTATTTTAAGAATGTTGATTAGTGCAAGTTTTAGAGTTACTGTAACTTGACAAACTGAATATTGATCACTGTTCCTGTCTCCTGCAGGCAGGGAGCCAGCTGTTCCGTGGATGAGCTAACTGCCTCAGCATTCCTGACTGTGGAGCTGGATCGCTCACTGGGAGGAAATGCAGTTCAGGTAAAACACCAGTATCAAATAAATATAAACAGCACATGTACTGCATGCCTAATTAACTGCTTATAAATGTTTAGTACTGTGCAAAAGTCTTGTGCCACTCATCATTTCTTTATATTTTGCTAGAAAAGTAGGAAATAGGTGCAGTGATGTATTACAATTCAATCCATTTTGACAAGATCCCCAAAACCACGGACTGTAATGCAATCAAACATGACAGAGTCACCATTATGTTTTAAAAAATCACTGTAGACACTCACCCCTCAACCCTCCTTGCCGCCTCCGTATACATCAAATGATTTGAACCAAAAATGTTAATTTGGATTGATCATTCCACCTTCCTTGTTCCTTCCTTGTTTCCCTACCTTAAGAATGACTCTCTTGACATCCACGCTTCCATTGAGACCGTTTCTGATGAGCTTTAGCAAACAGTAGCAGGATTGTTTGAAGAGCCATATGCATCACTCAGGTCCTGTGCCAGGTCTTTATTGTGTCCTTTTTCCAATTTTTTTTGGGACAAGATAACTCCACCATGTACCATGAATTCCTTCAGCTGCTCTGTGTATTGTTTGCAATTGTTCTGGTTTTGGTTCTCATCTGCTCAGATGTATCTGCTCTAATAATCTACGATAGCCAAACACTCCGTTCGTTAATGAATGATTTAAGGATAAATCCAATGACTTATCCTCCACTTCTGCGGGATGTACCTGAGAGACTATGCCACTTACCCAGTGAGCAAGAATCTGGACTCCCAAATGGCTCTGCAAAACGGTAGATCACTAGCCAGCAAAAACCTCGTTCTCAATGACTTTTTCACCTCCTAGGAGTTGGATTTCATGTTTGTGACTGAGACAGGACTTCATGCTGGTGACTCTGCTCCTTTTTCCAAACTTCTACTTTCCAGCTGTTCTTTTTGCTTGCAGAACTCTGGCAAAGGTGGTGGATTAGCATTGGTATTTAAATCCAGTTTTCACCGTCGCCAGGCCTCAGCAGATCTCCCCCCTGTGCTTTGTGATCTGTGCTTTACAGACTTTACTGTTTGTTGTGTTTAAAAAGTCAGTAATGTCTCAAATTGGCCTGTTACAGTCAGTTCGCCTTCTGTGGTTTCAGGTCAGAGTTTGTCAGGGTAAAGAACCCCCACATCTGCTGAGTCTTTTTAAATCTAAACCCCTAATTGTATATAAGAGTGGTACATCCCACCTTGGCCATCATCCTCGTCCACCTCCAACGCAACTCTTCCAGGTCAGACGGAACCTGGGCAACATCACCAGAATTGTTGAGGTGAGAATTTTCCTCACTTTTTTAGTAAAAAAAAAAGTGTGAAAATGTAAAAACGTTAACCTTCTTGTCTGTTTCAGGTTGATGCCAGTGCAGCCAACCTAAACTCTAATGATGCCTTCTTTCTGAAGACCCCTGATTTACAAGGCTTTCTGTGGATAGGCAAGGGGGCCAGTGAGGAAGAGGAAAAAGCAGCTAAAGAAATGAGTAAAGAGCTGAAGTGCAGCACCAAACGTGTCCTTGAAGGACACGAGCCAGGTCAAGATCAACATTTGGCACACATGAACCAAATATGCTTATCCACATATACATATACACACATAGATACATGCTTGCATAGGAATGCATGCATGTATTCCCACAGCATTTGCATGAATTCTTCATTTTATTTTGAGCACTTATTGCAGAGGGCCAAATCTCCATATGCAAATATCTTAGAAAGTGAGCATTCTTACCAGGCCTCGTGTCTCACCATTTTCACTTTTCATGAGTATTTTATCTGTTTTGAACATTTAGACTTATTTGTTTTTAAGTACCTCCCACAGCAAACCTAGTTTATTTTTACAGAGGAAGTTATAGTGCTGCACATGTCTACTGACTGTGATTATACCAAATTCTGAGACGTCTGTTTGTATTTCATATTGCAGCTAACTTCTGGGCAGCATTAGGGGGGAAGAAGGAGTACCAGACATCAGAGAGGCTGGAGAGTCAAACTATGACTCATCCTCCTCGACTCTTTGGATGTTCCAACAAGACCGGCAGATTCATGGTGAGTTTTTGACATATGTCATTTTTGTCACATATACAATGCTTAACAAATGTGTTTTTCTATAAGCCACCTGTCATAAAAACAAGAAAACACAAATATTTTTAGAAAAACTTGTTTAAAACTTAAAATTATACTATTTCATAGCTATTTATTGTTATTTATTAACCAAACAAACTGAATTCATATTTTTATGCTCAAATTTGAGCCAGCACACCAGACTATCATTTGGCATTACTATAATTTGCCATCCTAATAAAAAAAAATAATAATGTGCTTTACTATTTTTTCTATTGCTTTGTAAAACAGTGAATTTGAAAATTTATGGAAACCATCAACAATTTTCTTTAGCATTAAAAATATTTTGATTAAAGAACTTGGTGAATTAACTATTCCAGAAACAAAAATGATTTTGGTAATTATCAGTGCTATTATTTTAGGGCAGCTGTGGCATAAACCCTACGTTGGGTGGTGGTCTAATACATTTGTTAAGCACTGTATATATGGTGGGTATTCCACTAGTTTGTAGGAGGGGATCCTATCATTCATTTCCTATATTCCCCAGATTTATATGGTACATAATGGAGACATTACAGATTGTTCTATACTGCCAGATTTCTAAATGGTTTCATGGTTCTTTCTGCAACCTGCCCTAACCCTAAGAACATAGAAAACATAAGGACATAGAATATTGGGAAAGTAGGACGATAACAACATAGGACCCTGGTCATTTTGCTGCTTCATAAGTAGTTATGTGATGTTATATTTTTAGGGCTGACAATCAGCACATTTTATGTCTAAAAAAATGCAAGACCCACACTCACCTATATTATGATTCTTTTAGCAGCTTGCAGTTATCCACAGTGGTTTGGTCATTTGTTATTTTCCCCATGTGATCAGGCAGAGCAATGCTATACCAGCTCACATGCTTTCACAAAACTCTCACACAGCTTTTGGAAAATTTTTCTGTGCACTGATCATTTAAAGGTGGCTGAGTTTAAATATTATTGTATTCAGGTTGAGGAGGTTCCGGGAGAGTTCACACAGGATGACTTGGCTGAAGATGATGTGATGCTGCTCGACGTTTGGGATCAGGTACGCTCAGCTATAGGACATGATAAAAATCTCAGGAGAAACTGAGCGAGCCATCACAGAGTCTTCTGTTGTAGGTGTTTGTCTGGATTGGAAAGGATGCTAACGAGGTGGAGAGGGCTGAATCTCTCAAATCGGGTGAGCAATTTCCTATTGCTAGAGTTCAGCAGTAGCAAATGTGGTGGTAAGAGAGTACTCTCTAATCACCACTGACATGTAATAGAGGTTCTTGTCTGTGACTCATTGTCTCCTTTGCAGCCAAACAGTACATCGAGACTGACCCGAGTGGCCGTGACAAGCTGACTCCCGTGGTGGTGGTAAAACAAGGCCACGAGCCCCCCAACTTCACAGGCTGGTTCCTGGCCTGGGACCCCTCCCACTGGGAAACCAGGAGCATGAAATCCCTGAAAGTTTAAATTATTCACATACTGATTCAGCCAGAAATATTACAATGAAATATTCTCCTTTTTATTATCAACACAATTATACACATATATATCCACTGTCAGATCAGATTTATTTCTTCCAGCCATATCCTTTGGAGACTTGTTTCCAACCTTTACCTTTCACTTTCATTATCAGAAAGAAACTTTTCCTTTAAAGCAGTCTGTCTTAGAATCCTTTCAGGGGAACAA
Source organism: Pterophyllum scalare (assembly GCA_024447675.2). Classification (NCBI taxonomy): domain Eukaryota; kingdom Metazoa; phylum Chordata; class Actinopteri; order Cichliformes; family Cichlidae; genus Pterophyllum; species Pterophyllum scalare. The sequence continues at coordinate 27,404 of JAMQGT020014938.1, read as the reverse complement.
TCCTGTATTCACTGCACATTAAGCCTCTTTCTCACAACAGCTCAAACAACTGCGTGTTTGGACTGACTAGAGCTTGCTGAGCAATTGTAACTTCCAGTTCTTGTAGAAGCTTCCTTTGATATTAATCAGTAAATAAACACTTTATGACACACATAATGTTATGGATGTAAAGTCTTTGTCAGGTGAAGAGTAGGATTTGAAATGAAGGGACACTAACAGTGCTTGTCCCTGTTAGTACTCTCACTGCAGAACTTTGGGACATCTCGATAATAAATTACAGTAGTCCAGAGTATCATTCTGTTGTAGGCTATTCCTCTTTTTGACAATACTGTGCAGCTGAAATAAGGCATGTAAACTTCAGAGCTTCATAATCAAAGCAGATAATTCTGTTTTTCTTTTTCCCTCAGTCTCTTTAAATGCACCCTACAGTGCAGGCGGTAACACATAAAGGCTCACAATTCCTGATGCATCATCAGCTGCCGAAACACAGAAGGGTTTTCTTTGCCCTTCATTTTCTGCGGTAGTCCTTAATAAACTTCCTGTTTTCACTGCTTATATGTTGTCTTTTTACTGAGTTGTTGTATCCGAGAAATATACCTAAACTTACAAAACAGTATTAATATATTGCTCTGAATATGTATATTCCCATAAAGAAAGTATAATAATAAAAGTTTTAAAAAAAAATCTCATTCTTGTTGTCCATAGTTGTCTGCGTGCTCATCCAACAGCCAGGCCTTATCCACAGAGTGCAGCCTTGCTCATTTTAGTCTTACAGTTGTGGAGCTGTGAACTGACTGAGTTCGGGGATTGTTTTTTACAGGTCTAAATGAACCAGAGCTGGTCTATGGCTTATTGGCCTTCTGTGCTAACCACAGTTTCTCCATAACAACATGTTCAAACAGAAGGGTTTACATAAGTGTATGTGGCACCAGGGTACCCTAGATCCCAGGTCAATGATTGATTTGGTAATTGTATCATCAGATCCATGGACATATGTTTTGGACACTCAGGTGAAGAGCTGAGTTTAGCTGTCAACTGATCACACCTGGGAGTGAGTTGGATCAGGAGATGGGGAAAGAGGCTGAACAGGCCTGGTGTACCCAAACATATAGCAAAGGTTCACTAGGAGCATTTGGCAGAGTTCCTGGTGCATGAGATCTTCAACGCCCACCTACAGCAAAACTTCAACAGCAAACCTAAACAAAAACTTGAGCATGGGAGGGTGTTGAAGGAGTTCTGTACAACCGCAGTGAATGCTTGGTCTGCATTGCTGGCACTAAGTTGGACTTGTTCCCGGTGTCTGTTGGACTTTGCCAGGATCTGCCCTTTGTCACCAATTTCTAGGCAGAAGGCTTCCAGCTTGGTGGCCTCAAGATCCCGTCTCGCTTTCTGCAGATAATGTGGTTCTGTTGGCTTCATCAGGTGGTGGCATCAAGCTTGCACTGGAGCTGTCTGCAGCCGAGTGGGAAGTGGAAACCTCCCAAGTCCAAGGCCATGGTTCTCAGCAGGAAAATGGTGGAGTGCCTACTCCAGGTCAGGGATAACTTGTGGCCTCATTTTAAGTATCTTGGGAACACGGAGTATACTGTCAATTCCCCAGTAGCCAAAATGCTTTTTGGAAAAAATTTAAATTGCACGCCTTGACTCTGGATCTTGTCCTGACATATGGCATAGAAAGTGAAGACTTAAAAATATTTCCTGAAAAACCCCTTCCTGTATGATCATTTCTTAATTTTATTACAGTAGGAGTCTTTCTGAAAGTGCTGTAACTATGTTTAAGGATCTAATTCCTTCATTATTATGCTCTTCAGTGCCATGTGCCAACACAGTGCGGAGCAGCTACTTAACTCTGCCCCCAGTGAGGTAGATTATCTCATCAATAGTTTTACATCCTCACTGTGTACGACTCTGGATGCTGTGGCTCCTCTGAAAAGGAAAGCCTCAAATCAGAAGTGCCTGACTCTGTGGTATAATTCACAAACAGCTTAAAGCAGATAACCCGTAAGCTGGAGATGAAATGGTTATCTCCCTAATTTAGAAGATCTTTATTAAGCCTGGCATTAAAGCCTCATTGCTCTGTTAAAAAAAAGCCCTCTGTAAAGCTAGGACATCTTACTTTGCATCACTAATTGAAGAAAATAAGAACAACCCCAGGTTTCTTTTCAGCACTGTAGCCAGGCTGACTAAGAGTCAGAGCTCTGTAGAGCCGAGTATTCCTTTCACTTTAACTAGTAATGACTTCATGGATTTCTTTACAAATAAAATTTGTAAAGTCCAGACATTAAGTGTCTGCCATGTGAATGCCAGGAACTGGAATTAAAGCAGCAACATTGTGAACAAAGGCAGGAAAAAAATGCAAATGGCAGCCATTGGTACATCTGTACAGTGATTTATTTTGAAGTCACTGATCTTATTTTCACAGTAAAAGAGGCAAACACAGGAATGCAGAATTATTACACAACACCTCAACACCTGCAATCAAATATTCTTAAAAGCCTCCGCTTTGACAACCAGCCTTTACCTGAAGCTCACAAAGGTCTGAATTCATCACAGCCCAGGTTTTTCTTTCGTTTTTGTTCTTTGTCCAAGCACACCTCTCTGGTCTGCTGTTTTACTTGCTGTCCTCTTGGATGTCAAACTGTCTGTTGGGTTTGGTGGCTTCTAGCATGAGTTCATACAGCTGTCCAATCTGTTCATCCTGGAATTCACGGAGTCTCCTGTCTGACAGATCGGCTCCAAACTTCACTGAGCTGAGTCCATCCCCCACTGACTCCAAAACCTGAGTCTGCAGGATGTTCTTGTAGTTCTGTAAGGGAGATCGGGGTGAAGGAAACAAACACACACCACATCAGGTTTTATTCTTCCTTAAATTTTGCCCTATGCAAATAAGGTATATATTGAGAGCTGGTAATTTGGGGATGAATATTAAATTTGTAAACATTGCCTAAAGGTCAAGAGTGACTGAGCACAGTGAATGATCTTTTAATCTGTTTTATAATTTATTTAATGGGGTGAAGGAAGGAGTGTAAATAAGCGGCACAGTAGACATATCATAAATAACAATTTAAGTAGAACTACAGTATCAAGAAGCATATCGCAGCATTAATCTTTGGTGTTGAAATAACACTGCACAGGAGACAGAAATAAGACTGCATAGCAGGAAAATCATGCTGGATGAGTTAGTGGAAAAGAATGTGTGTTTTGCTCTGATGTTTTGTGCCTACAGGACCCAGATGAGGCCGGTAGCTGGTGACAGTGAAGGCCACAGGAGAAGGAAGTGATAAGCATGCTACACGTCCCCCGCTATACAACGCAGCATCTTGCATATTTCAGTAACTGTAACTGTGTCTAATCCTGAGTATAAAAGTTGGACTAAGATAGAGAGCGGGGTCAGACTTGTGTGAAGCTGCACCGACTGACTGTATTAGGCAACTTTGACAATTCTGAGCCAGAGAACTCTGTAAACCTGTTAGAGATGGCTTTATTAAATTTAGTGATTGACTCCTTATCCTGTGTGTTGTCTGAAATCTTTCCAATCAAAGAACACGCAGAACCTAAAAGGATTAAGGTGATTTTCAGGTTCTTTCAGGGGCCAGATTTTTTTTTTATAACGCCAACTGAAGTTTGCACAGTTTTGCTCATTCACTGTGTGGTGACTGATTTCCAGCGGCATTAACCTGGGCTAGCCAGTACCTATAGTCAAACATGGCAGTGCTATAGCAATGATACTGTGACACGTTTTTGAGTTTTTAAGCTTGTTTAGGCGCTGAAAACAGAGCAATTACCAAACATCTTTTTCACAACATTCCTAAAAACCAGTTCAGTCCTCTTTTTTGTTCCCTCTTACTTTATCTGCATGAAAGAGTTCTCAACAGCACCTATACACACTGCTCAAAAAATTAAGAGAAACTTGATCATCACAGTTAAACTTCAGGGATATCAATCTGTCCAGTTAGGAAATATAAACCACTGTGAATCAGTTTCACCTGCTTTAGTGCAAATGAAAGTGACAAAAAGTGTACTGGAGAGCCCACAAGACAACACCCAAAAAGGTCTGCTGTGTCCCCACAGCACAGCCTCAAGAGTGTGGAGGAGATGCCAGGCTGTTACACAAGGAGAGCTGGCCAGGACGTCAACCCAGCATCAGGACGTGCAGAGGCACTGCCAGAGACCTGCAAAATGATCTCCAGTTGGCTGCTCATAAACATGCTTCTGACCAAACTGCCAGAAACATGTACATGAGGGTGGCATTCTCACAGACGAGACAATTATTGTTATTCTCTCACTAATAAATTCAAAAACTCATCATCTGAAGTGCACAGGAGGAATCTGCGGTGCTGACCGGGCCAATCAGAATTGTTGCGGGTTGCATCGACCTGACGTGTTGTTACATTTCTCGGGAAGTGCATGTCAGGTTGTGCCAAAAAAAATAAACAAACAAACAAACAGCCCTGCAACAGACTGGTAACCTGTCCAGGGTGTACCCCACCTCTCACCCCATGGCAGTGGGACAGGCTGCAGTCCGGTTGAGCATTTCCTCTGTTAACTACCTGTTGCCACCGCAGTAAAAGATAAAAAAGGTGGAAAATTAATTAATTAGCTGATGAAAACAGCTTATTGAACAGTGGTTTACGGGACCATATATTTTTAAAGTATGGGTGTGTAACAGTGATATTATTAGTTTGCAATAATGCCAATAATCACAAATAAACTTCGAAAGAGCAGCAACAGCTGGAGCTGAGGATGGTGGCGGTGCAGGGCAAATTGGAGCTGCACCACATCCACCATCGACGAGGGTGTAATTTCCCCCGGACAGTGAATTAAAAGCCTAAAAGTGGCAGCACGGTGGCGCAGTGCCTCACAGTTAGATTAACATCTAGAAGGTTCGATTCCACCTTGGCCCAGGCCTCTCTATCGCTGTGTGGAGTTTGCATGTTCTCCCCGTGTCTGCGTGGGTTTCCTCCGGGTACTCCGGTTCCTTCCCACAGTCCAAAGACATGCACTTAGTGGGGTTAGGTTAATTGGTCATTCTAAATTGCCCATAGGTGTGAATGTGAGTGAGTGAGTGTCTCTGTGTGTTGGCCCTGTAACAGGCTGGCGACCTGTTCCGGGTGTACCCTGCTTATGTCAGCGGCAATAGGCTCCAGCCCTCCCGCGACCCTGACCAGGATAAGCGGGCGGAAATGGATGGATGGATGGATGGACAGTGAATTAAAAGTCTGGGGATCGTTTGTTCAAAGTCCCCTGAAGTGACACTTTGCAAAAAGTGAACGTTCTCCTGACGTCTTGAAAATTTTACGGTTACAGGACAGCTACCTTGTTTGCTGAAAACCTTGCAAACATGACGTAATAAAAATAACTGTATGCATAGTGTATGTATAAATGTATAATACAGTTGAGAAACTCGGCACAAGTACAAAGTAAAACTCTACATTTTATTAAAAACATACCTCCCACTCTGTCATGAAGCTTGTGACCTCCGCGGGTTCTGCACTCTTGTGTCTTCTGAACTCGTCCTTCACATACTGGTCACCGAGGGCTCGGAGATCCACGGGCAGGAAGCGGTGCAGGACCAAAATCCTCTTATAGAGTGAGCGGACTCTGAAGACGTGCGTAGAAGCCGCCATTAAATGCACACAAACCGTTTCTAACAGAGAAGGCTAAGACCATCTTCTAGTTAAGCTGTAACATTTCCCTCTGTACAACAGCGACATACGTCACAGATTCCCCCTCTTTCCCGGAAATGGGTCTTCTTCCTTTAGTCAATAAGCTACTTAACAGGCGCGTTTTCGCCCCCTCCTGGGTGCAGTAGGCTAGTTCAGCCCCCCAAAAAAGAAAATAACTTTTCACTGACAAGAAAAAATTACTTGTTCTCCATTTATTAAAATAATAATTAAAAAAGATCATTTAGTGAACAAAATGAAAATTTGTATAAAGTGGGCATAAAGGGACTACAGCTACAATTCTGTCTGGACAGTATCAGTGAACATGCTGCTTAACAGTGCATAGGATAGAGAGTAAATGCATAATTTCACGCTGTTGCAGTGTACCGTGTGGACGACTATTTAGCATACAGATGCCACATCCTCATCACATTTTGTCTTTACTGCACTTTATACTTCATTCTGCTCAATTCTCTAGACTTTGTTAAGCCATGTTGACAAATAACCCCACCGTCCCCATCCAAGGACTTTTTTTTTACAAAAATATGTAACAACCATGTAACAAAATACAACTTCCTGTTCCAAAAGGAAGCTTATAGTTTATATACATATCAGGTCCATCTAATCACAAATATATGGGAGAAATTTAAAATGCATCACAAACAGGAGCTCATTTCTCTGGAAGTTAAACTATACACTCCAATAACCTGCTGGAAAAGATTTGTTCAGACAAATACTTCTTTACTGTAAGATCACACATGATCATTTTAACACACTGCTCTCCAGTGAATTCTACTTAACATGTAGCTGCATGAAGCAGACTGCAGCCTTGTAACTATTCCTTTGTTTATCTAGTTCAAGTTACCAGTGCAAATGAAAGTCTGCTAGTCAAATGATTCCGAGCTTCCCTGTCTAAAACGGCAAATGGCAGTTAAAATGATAAGTATCCGTCCTACCACAAAGAGTTTTACTTAGCAAATACGTCAGATTATTCCTGATAACCTAGGGGACTTTGAGGAGGATTCCTCCTCCTTACCAAATGTTAGAGGGGATTCATTTATATTAGGCTGTGTGTCTCAGTCTGCCAAAAGTCTGGCCCCTTTCTGTAATTCTATAATGTACACTGGCAGTACTACCATAAAGTGTTTAATTTAGTGAGCTAGGTGCCTTCCTGCAGAAGGAAGAGCATTTCCTAGGGAATGTTCCCTGGAGGTCCCCTGAAGATTCCCTAAACATTCTACAAAAATAACCTTCGGGGAATGTAACTTACAGTGAACAGGGAACTTAAGTTTGGTAAGTTTTGTAAAATGTTCCCAGAATGTTCTCCAAAATGTGACCTTCAGGAGACCTTCAAGGGGCCTGTAAGGAATGCTCCCTGGAGATCCCATGAAGGTGCTCTGGGGTTTTCACATAACTCGAGAAAATTAAAAAGGCTAACCAATTCAAATTTTAGGGTTGCATTTTCATTTTATGTGTGTCATGCAAATATAATAAATAAATACTAATACTTATAATAAATAAATAAATACTCATGAATACTATGAAATAATATATCTGTATCTGAGAATAATTCATTTGAAGTTCTTTGTTTGAAAGCACATAATATGCTATTTGACATACAAATCTGAACTCCCCACCAGTTGGTGACAATAATAATAATAATAATAATAAGACAGAGTTTTAATTCATTTGAAAGCCCGACTCTTCGCCTTGTCCACCCTTATTTGAAAACAGAAAATCAGTTTTATCTGTTATCTATTGTCCAACTGGCCCTTACTCAGAGTTTCTGTCTGATTTCTCAGACTCTTTATATTTATATTTATATTTTTAGTGATCAGTTCAGATAAAAAATAATTAGAGTGGGTGACTGAAAATGAAACCCACCACTTTAATCAACTGGATCTTGTTTTGATGGGATTTTATTTTAACAGTTATACTATTTTTAAAACGCCAAGGAGGTCAAAATTTGCAGGGGGTTCTTATTCTTATGGGTTTTTTGGCGATCGGTAACCCAGCTTAAAGGTGCATTACCGCCATCTCCTGGACTGGAGTGTAGCTCAGGGTCTTGACCATAGAGATGTTTATGGTCTTGACAGGAAAAATGTGTAAAGCCTCCTTAAAGAATGTATTGTTGCTGTTTATTAATACATGTTTTGTTAAAACATTACGTTATAAATGTCTTTTGAATGTGATCTTCAACCTAAATAACAGGAGTTTTTCAATTAGCCAATGTGTCACATGAGGCTTTAGCAATAAAAAAGATTTTAGGGTGTACTCCTGGCTTTCTAGCAGCGTTTTCTACAGTCACTGGACTATACTTTTTAAATTAGGACCTAAAACTTCAGATAATGTTTTAGTATTTAAACAATATTTTAAAACACATATGTTTTAAATACTGTTTTATAATTCAAAGGAAAACAGGCCAGAAACAAGTGGAATTTAGTTGATGTGACTGAAAACGTATAGGTTCGCAGGTTTGTGGCGTTTGCAGGGAGTGGCCGTATTTCCAACAGACTTGAAAGCAGCATTGCGATGGGCTGCGGAGGTGCGTCTGACTGGGCAAGGACACTCAGGGTTGGAATGACATTTGTGTAAGTTACCGGTGGAATGCTAGTTTGTAATTGTTTGTGCAGCGACTATTTTACAGAACCTGACCGGAGACATACAGCATCTAGACGGACTTAAGCAGGGGGTTCGACTGTAACAGTGGTGGGGACCTTTTACAAGCCGATGGCTAGCTTATTGCTAGCTGTTGACTAGTTAGCCTTGTAAGCTAACAGCCAATATTTGGCTGCCACTGTGTGTAGCCGGCGCTAGCCAAAAGTGTGTGAGTCCATATGAGCGTTCAGCGGGTATAGCTTATGGATAGTTTTCGAGAAAATCCACATGTGACTATACAGGGATGCCTGACAACTTAAACAGCAGCTGTGTTCCTTTTAACCTCTGGAGTATAAAATGATCAGGAGAATGCGATATTCCGTTTTCTAATTAGTTTTACAGCATTCCTACCATCAGGGTTTGTCCGGCAGCATTTAACAGTGTTATGTGGCGTATTTGCACTCAATTATACTAAGATAGCGACTGAATGCTGTTGATAAACGTTTGTTAAAAGTCATAGCCCAATAAATTTCTCTCACAACTCATGCACTGAAAAGTGTCCACTCACTAGCTGCTGTCAGCTAGAAGATAGTTAGAGATTAACTGCAGATAAGATCAGCACATGTTTGGGAAATCACCATCTCCAAATGTGATTATATTACATGGTAACGCTGTCAGATGATTAGAAAATACATTTTTATGCTTCATTTTTGGTTAAACCCCTTCACTGGGGGTGGGGGGGGGGCTAAGCCGTAAAGCACCTTTACCCCTGATTATCTAGAATCTGACTGAGGATCCCATAGTTTGACAGTTGCAAATGATGGGCAATATGGGTAATCAATACTGGATGGGTATTACAAAACATCATAAAGAGTTTCGGGTACCTTCAGCAGATTTTTAAAGCGGCTGCTCGGGTCATTTAGCCTGCATTGTGTTTGGAGTTGGAAGGATGAGGCCTCTGTTGAAGTGTTCATGTGTGGTTAGTTCAGTGCCAGCTGTCATAATGGAGTTTATAAACTTGTGGTCTGCTTCAGGTCACATGTTCCTGGGACTCTGCGAGGACCTTCAGTTGAATGCCTGAACAGTGGAATATGTGTGATCTTGGTGCACCTGCACTGCAACCTTTAATATCTGCCATTGTGACAGTGATAATATTCTTTCTTCTCTACCACTATTTCTTCAGTTTCCCTCAGATCTGCAGGGTGTTTTAGCATTTTTGTTTTACTCATTTTTCAGATATAAAATGTTTTATTAAAACACAGGATCCTTACCAGTTCCATCTTGATGCTTGTTGTAACAAACCAACAGTCCAAAACCAAAATGAAACATCGTACGAAGCAAAGCAGATAACTCCTTACATTTCAGATTTAGGAACAGCTGATGTAAGTGGTTGCTTTATCAAAAGGGTATTTCTTTTAGGAAATAATTCTTAGATTAGTAAAATGTTGCAGCTTTAATCCCTGGGAGTGCCTGATGAATAGCAGAAAACCTGTATGTGTTTGATTTGCCACATGACGTGCTGCTGTCCCTGCTGTACTGATGCAGCTTATTTGAATAATGGGGGTATGTTGCAGTGCTCACTGGACTGTTAGACAGCTAAAGCAGAGTTTAAAGGGTTGCCCCCACTTGGAAATGGCCACACCTGCCTGCAAACTGTGGTGATAGCAGTCCATTCTGACAGCTAACAGCTCGGTGCAGTGCTGACTTTTAAAGGCAACACAAAAGAGCGGTTGTTATGGACAGGAAACTGCTTAATTACACTTTAGTCAAGAGTGTGGAGAAAATCAGCGCCCCTTTTGTATTTACTAGTTTACTAATCTCTTGTTGCACCAGATCCTTGCCAATATTGGCTTATTAGCAGAGATATGTATAGATAGTTATTTTCAACTTTATTGTATCGGTATCTTTGCTGATTTGCAGTTGGATAAACAAGTCACTCACGTATCAGACAATGATGATGTTTCACATGTTAACTTTTGGTACATTTGTGTTTCACAGCAGTGTTTGTGGCGTGTGTAAATGTTTGGGCTGAATCAAAACTTTGAAACTCCAACTTTTGTCTATTAGCTGGTTATCAAGCAAACACCTTCTAAATCAAAAACAATTTCAACACCACAATTTATGGGATTTATATTTGATTGTCAGCAGGTGAATATTCGACGCATGCTAGTGTCATGTAGCTGGATGAACCGTAAATGGTGACAAACTTGATTTTAGAGCTCTGTTTTCTCTTCCGTGATCTCAAGTTTGTGAGGTAGAGGGCCTCCTGGAGTACCTGGGAATCTTCCACTCATAAAGACACGGTGTCTTTGGGCTGTCATCTGTGCTGTGGGTGATGGTCTTCTGGTGACCAGCGTTGCCCTGACCCCTATGGTGAATGGCTGTGAGCAGAGGAGGCGTGGCCTTCTGGGTGGCTTGTGTCCGTAGCCAAGGGAGAAGACAGCTGCTCCAAAACTGGAGCTGGAGTTTCAGACAGGTAATCTTCTGGATTCATCTTTGACATGTCCTGTTATGTGTCAGTTGACAAATACATATTTGTGACTTTTATCAGGTTGTTAGGTTGTTTTACTTGGACATATATTGAGAAGAAGAAGAAGAAACAGCCTTTATTGTCCCACAGAGGGGAAATTTAGGTGTAACAGCAGCCACAGATATAAAAAATACCTCAATGAACCCGAGTCCTGCTTTGTTAATTTAGATTTAGATATAAAATATAGGTTTAAAAAATAAATATCAACACAACTTTCTGCTTCAGGCTCTGTGGGCGCTCACTTAAAAGAGGGCATTTACACATCAACTGGCTCTTCGAGACCTGGTTTTCGAAATCGGTTTTATTAGCCACCATAAAAGCTGTGCAAAACAGACAGCCAGTAAATTAGGAGTGCTGTCATGATGCAGACAGTTGGTGCTGCACTTTTCTTAGGTGGTGTTACTAACATAGGAAACACAGGAGTGTAGCATCAAAGTAAAAGATCACATGCTCCCCAGACTGAAGTCTGAACTCTGAATTGCAGGTAATATGCATTTTAATACTACAGAGGGTTGTATTATGACAATATATAACTCATGGTGAACTCCCTAGGGCAAAGTACAAAAAATGGCAACTGGCCCCCAATACCTCATAACAGATCACTCTACAATGGTTGGAGAGCTGCTATCAGATACTCGTCACTGAGCTGATGGGAGATTAGGATTTTGTGAAAAAGCCTAGCACTGGGCTGAGCCCACAGATCCACTCAGTCACAGTCAGACACTGTAGATGCAGTGAAGGAGAGCTAAAGCCCGATTTAGAAAATGCAACCAAACCTAGTCCAGTCTGTTTACAATCGAATCTAACTCAAAATCTCAGACTGCTTTTTAAATGAAACGTTACGCACTACATGAACAAGTTGTTCTCATACTGCCGTATGCTAAAGATAATAACACCAAGTCCTTATTGCTTTTTAGGTGGTGGATTGCCAGTGGATCTGTCAGACCCGCCCCCTGAGCAGTGCAGCATGGGCCCTAGCCCCCCCCAACAGCCTGAGATATCAGAACTTTAAGCAGCCGGTGCTGTCTAACCCGCTGCATCATGCCAGCCATCCTCAAAGACTAAGATACTGTGAGGAGGACTGGGAGGAGTCTCTCAGTGTGTGTGTGCTGGTGCGACAGGGTGAGTCAGATGACCTCCACACCCTGCTGGAGATCCCTCTGTTTGGTCACAATAAAATAGGAAAGCCTCTCACGTCTTCAGAGTTCTCCTTCCCACTGACCACGGTGGATGGCAGGAGAGAGGATGACATCAACATAGAGACCTTCCAGAGTAACAGCACTGATGCTGTAAGGAGAGAACACGGCTGCTTCAGGAGCCTGTTTGAAACTGAGGGATGTCCTGCGCCGTTCATGTCTGGCTCTAGGTTTTACTGCTTTTATTACCCGGGCACACATTTAATGCCCGGCAGCGTGCTTAAATCCAGCCAGGACAGTGGGCTTGACAAGAAGCTGATGGAGCTGCCTCTGGTTCCCTCTGTCTTGCTGTGTAGCCATGCAAGCAGAGCAGAGGGGGAGCACACTGAGAGAGACAGTGAAGGAGAGGAGAAACTGGACGTGATGTATGAAAGACTGAGGATAGAGGTAAGAATGACTGAAGTGTGACAGCTGGAGGGATGCTTTACTGTCATTGTTTATGTTGCTAACTTAATCTGACTAAATGCTTGCTTAGCTAACACCCAGATGCATTCCTTATTGGCCGGTAATTGTAATGACCATGTCGTGCAGAGCCACCCACCCTTGAGTAGCTTGCGCTAGTGTGCAGTCATTATTCAAGAAAAGCACCTCTTCTCTCTGTGCTCCAGCAACAAGGGCTGTCTGGAGAGACATCTCACTCGTGCTACTCTGAGAACTGGGGTTACACAAGTAACCCAAAGTTCTCATTCTTAGCATTTGTTTCAATGTCTCACTATGGGATATTTCAGCAGTCATCATCACATCGCAAGTAGCCCCCATATCAAAGTGAGGGTTAAGCCTCCCGTCTGGAGACCACAAAACACCTGGAGTAAAAGCTCTGTTCAGAGGGCGCTGTACATGTGCTTTTTGTTTTTTTCCTAACAGTGTTTCTGAGAATACATTATGAACGAGGGGGAGTGGCAGTAAACTTTAATCCTGTGATACTGTGTTCAGCACTCATGCTGCCCATCTGCCATGCCTTGTGTACCACTAAACACAGTCACCACAACTTGTGTTCTAGGGCCATTTAGGGGCAGTGTACATTAGTGACACCTGGTTAACACTATGTATATGTGGGGTGTTAAACATTTTATGGCTGCAGCATATTTCCCAAAGGGATAGTAGTCCCCTATTGAGACAGCATAGCTCTTGAGCTGTTTGCTGTAGCTAATTAAACAAGAACAAGAATGTGTGCTTGTGTGACTTAGAGGAGAAACAGAGCCTGCTTTTTCCTGAAATAAAGTCTATTTTCCTCATGGCTTGGAAATTAGGGTTCCATATGGCCATAACATGTAATAACAGGGAGTTGATGGGGCACATGTATCTCTGCAACACACTCCAGAACGTAGCAGGTGAGGCTGGTGAATGGGGAAGGGCTGTTAGGCCACTCTCTTCTTCTTGGCCTGCCAACTGACAGGCTGCTCAGGTTATCTCAGTAGAGCTGCTGTGAGTTAGGCCCTACCTTGACCAACCCTCCCTCGCCTCCTGCCCTATTGGGGTTACACTGGATGGGGCTTTAGCTGTTGTGGGATTTTGAACTGAGGAGGGGGCTGAGAGACAGTTTGTGCAAGGATCTGCCAAGGGGCTGGAGGAGTCATTGGCTCGGTTTCCTGGGGGACACATCCTTCCTTTTACTTGTCTCACATCTCTGCTATATTGAACCGAGCAGAAAATGCGCAATCAGCATGTTCAAAATGTTGTCCTCCCTTTCTGAGATCTGAGCCATCTGACTGTTTTCTGCAACACCATCCTCCTGATGGAATTCCCCGTGGCTTGGACTGTACAGTGCTGCAAGCAGAGGCAAATGTCCGTAATCACAGTAATCTCTTCCCACACACTCTTTGATAAGCAGCAAGCATGGACAGCTAAAGCTACCACTTTGTAGGCCCTTTCAGTAATAGTGGACTGAAAGTGGTCTGCTTTGGACGGCAGTATGGAGGAAGATGTCGTAGTCGGCTGTGGGTGGAGGTGGGCTGTGGCTAAGGGCTCCATAGGGGACATGCAGAGCAAGCCGTGCTTTTTCATGCCTTCAAGATCCAGGGAGGAAGCCCCCTGTACTGGGTTTCTGATGCTAAATGGGCAGTCTTTCCATGAGACCGATACCTCTCCCACAGCTCTGGGAACTGCTGGAAGAGGTACTATATCGAGTCAAGAATATCAGCCTGGATGCAGTGCACTCGCACACATTTTGCATATCCGTGCTGGGAGTAGGGATGCTGACACACTCTTGTCCTTGACCCAAAGATGGTCACGGTATTAGGCTTGGCAGCCTGAACTGAAGGGATGAAAATTTCATCCTCATTAGATGTAAGAAGCTCTGAGGTGTCCTCTTTGTCACTCAGCTCCAATACGTCTTCCGTTGGTGACGCCACCACAGCTAGGTCCAGCTGTGACCCCCAGCTGGTGCCAGCACGCCGTTCATCAGTTCTTCTCTTGTCACCACCATCTGCTGGTGCGTCAGCTGTGGATCTGTTCCTGAAGGCCTAACCTGACACGTTAGCTGTCACTGGAGACTTTTCATGGGGCACAGCGCCCACATGAACCAGAGGCTTCGATTGTGAGCCAGGCCCAAGGCAACATGAGCAGGCCTGGTGTGTGTCTTTACTCAGTATCTTGTTGTGGCAGTGTTGTATCTCCTGGATGAGGTAGGTTAGGTGTGCGTTCATGTGTATGCGTTTTTCGTGCGTGTGTGGTAGTAAATGAGTTTGTGATTGTAAGCTTTTAAAGAAGTGTGTGGTGCCTGCACTGAAGAATTCAAGCATGTCACATTATGATGGTGTAGATGTTGATAAACTGTGAAGTGCAATTTCTCAGCTTTCAGAAACGTTTGAATTTTTCCGATGGGACAAACGGTCGTGTAATTACGGTAATTCAAAGTACGTTTGATCAGAGCGATCTCAGCAGTGATAACGCTTGGCGTTAACAAGCTGCTCACAGCAAGTAAGGGCAGGTAACAGGTGTATCGGTGGTGATCACCTGCTATTAAAGGGTTAAATATTCTTTAGGTTACCTCTGAGCAACAGACGAGTTTAAAAAACTGATCTAGACAAGCAAACTAGTTTCAAGTCTTCAGCACTTGAACGTCCTCCTTGCTCTAGCCCCACTCCAGGCAGAAGCAATAAAATAAGGGGTTCAAAACCCAAACGTCCTGTAGAAGGCCCAGCAGGCCCATATGATACTGTGACGTTAATGATTACCAGAGATGGCCTGTTGTAGTCTTTGCTGTTGGAGTTTTCTTTGCTGAGGATACAATAAATTAAAGAGAAACGCCTCAGTGAGGAAATAGGAAACAGAAGCAGGCTTGTGGGGGGTGGCCATCTGTTTAAAGTGGGACTGCAGTGAAAGGAAAAGGTGGTTTACAGTCTTCCTTCAGAGCAACCACTCTGACTAGAGGATGCAGCTGTGCTCACAAACAGTAGGTGCTGCAGCAAAGCCTGCCAATCAGAAGAGAGGGCAGTTTTCATGTAGGAGGGCTTAGAGAGAGAGTTTTTTCACACTAATTAATGAGGACAAAGTAAAAATGAATTTTGTTGCCTGCATAAAATACTTTAAATTATGAAATATAAAAAGCTTCTGTGAAATGCAGCTCTGTATTTTTTTATTCAGAAGTCTCGGGAATAATAATACAGAGTTGGAAATTTGTGTAATAAGTCCCCAAATATCAGGTCGAGCATCTGTTGCATTTTCCTATAGGAGATATTGCACAGCACAGCAAAGCAAGTAGACCACTGCTTTGTAAAAAATGCGCGTTTTGAGTACAGTAACTTGTTAGTAGTAGTAGTAGTAGTAATTATTATTATTATTATTATTATTATTATTAATAATAATAATAATAATAATAATAATTTTTGCTAAATGTGTTTTCAAATAACCAGTGAACCAGCTGTACAGCGTTATGAAAAAAGTATTTGCCCCTTCCTGATTTGTTAGGGGGTTTTTTTTTGTTAGTTTGTTTTTTTGTT
Organism: Pterophyllum scalare; assembly: GCA_024447675.2. Taxonomy (NCBI): domain Eukaryota; kingdom Metazoa; phylum Chordata; class Actinopteri; order Cichliformes; family Cichlidae; genus Pterophyllum; species Pterophyllum scalare. The sequence goes on along the minus strand of JAMQGT020014938.1, from coordinate 11,476 downwards.
TGCATATTTGTCACGCTTCCATGTTTCAGATCATCATACAAATTTTAATAAAAATTAACACAGCATTTCATGAAAAACATCATGCCAACAGCTTTGATGCTCAGAACATGGACAACTTGCCATAGCTGATGGAGCCGTGAATTCTGCTCTCTACCAGAACATTCGTGCCCTGAAGGGCACTTGGGTTATGCAGCGGGACAATGATGAGAAACACACCAGCGAGCCCCCCTCTGAATGGATTCAAAGGCCGGACTTAAAGATGTTTTTGCATAATTAAACAGGCAGTTTCTGCTCCAGAACCCTCCAATGTGGCTGAATAAAACAAAACTCTTTCTCACGTAGGGCCAGGTAGGCTCGGATCACTTTTTTCCCTTAATAAAAGAAATCATAATTTAAAAACTCCATGTTGTATTTACTGTTGATATTTATCTCTAATATTAAAATTCGTTTGATCTGAAACATGTCAGCGGGATATATGTAAAAAAAATAAGTTTGTACAGCACAATGTGTGCTTCATATTCATATTCCTCCTAAACTAGAGCTGATGTTCTTCTCATTTTTAAAACTAAAAATCTCTGATAAGTTTTTGATAAGATGAAATGATTCCATTGTTGTTTTCTGATTTAGTTTTATTAATTTTTCCTTCAGAGATGGACAGAATAACATTTCTTACATTTCAAATTTCATTCCAAAGTTTCAAACATTAGCACTTGTTTTAGTGACATTTTACACATACTGCTACATACTCATCGCCATGCTTCTTTGGACTCTTCTTTGTGTGTTTGTTTTGCAGCTTCCAAGTTTCTTTATGACGAACCATGACTACACCATGTACTCAAATGATGTGGAATTCATCAATGGCCTTATAAATATCAAGACCAGGTAAATATGGTTGTCTAGTGTGGGCTGATGGTGATGCATTATAACAGACACTCTTATCCTTTGACCAAACTCTTGATAAGTGTCTTTGATTGCTGTTACATGTGTTGGTTTAGAGGCCTTATGATGTACCGGCTCACGCTCTCCCTTTGGCGCCTCCTGTGTCTGTGTTACTATGCTGAGGCTCGCCTGGATGTGCTGAAGCTCACCAAACATATGGAGGACAGGACCATTAAGGCTCGCTGGAGGATCAGAGGTCTTCCTTTTCATTCTGTGCTGCTGCGCTTCTATCGCAAAGACAAATCGCACCTGTACAGGTAACAGCACATCCAGAACTTGTTACATGGCAGGTTAAGCCTGATAAGGATGCGTCAGTGTGTTTTTTTTTAAAGCCCCCGCCAGTGAAATCAAGTTATTAATCTTAATATTCATAAAAAAGCAAGAACTAAGCATTTATTCACTGCTTTGCTCTGTGTGTGTGTGTGTGTGTGTGTGTGTGTGTGTAAGGGGGGACATGTGGGGTCATTAGTATGAGATTTTTTTTGAATAATTTATATTAGTTAACTTCCACTCACTTTCCCCTCATTGCTTTGATCTGGGACCCTTAAAATAATTACGTAGTATTGATTCTTCCATTCACATGTTTAGATAAAAATATATTGCAGGAGAAAGCTGATACAGTTTGTTAGTAGAGTCATATTTTGTCCCACCTGTAATCCAGATGTCATCTTTTACAGGTCATATGATGCGTTCTCGACCTTCTACATTGGCCATGACGGACTCATTCACTGTCACAAAGTTGAGAAGGTAAGGAAGCTAAATTTGTATGAGAGATTCATTTCTGGATGCAGCTGCCTCCAGCACCACTGCTGGTAAACCTTCCGACCAGGCACCAAGGACCTCTTTTAAGCCTACTCACGCTTAAGCCTATACTATATTGCCAAAAGTATTTGCATCATCTGATGTCAGATGAGAAGGCCTGGTTCACAGTCAGAGGTGTTCTGTCGGATTGAGGTCAGGACTGTGCAGGTCAGTCAAGTTTTTCCACACCAAACTCGCTCCACGTCTTTGTGGTCCTTGCTTTGTGCACTGGGGCACAGTAATTTTGGAATAGGAAGGGGCCATCCCCAAACTGTTCCCGCAAAGTTGGGGGCATGAAATTATCTAAAAGGTCTTGGTATGGTCAGAGTTCCTTTCACTGGAACTAAGGGGCCGAGCCCAACTTCTGAAAAACAACCCCACACCATAATCCCCCCCCTCCACCAAACTTTACACTTGGCACAATGCAGTCAGATAAGTACTGTTCTCCTAGCAAATGCCAAACCCAGACTCAGCCACCAGCATCAGCAGCGTGCTTTGCATCACTGTGTCTGATGCCTTGCATTGTGTTTGGTGATGTAAGGCTTGGATGCAGCGGCTTGGCCATGGGAACCCATTCCATGAAGCTTTCTGTGCACTGTTCTTGAGCTAATCTGAAGGCCACATGAGGTCTGTAGCGATTGACTCTGCACAAAGTTGGGTGACCTCTGTGCACTATGCCCCTCGGCATCCTATCACGGTACCACTGAGCTCCTGAGAGCGACCCTTTCTTTCACAGATGTTTTTAGAAGCAATCTGCATGCCTAGGTGCTCGATTTCTATACACCTGTGGCCATGGAAGTGATTGGAACACCTGAATTCAATTTTTTGGATGGTGAGTGAATTCTTTTGGCAATGTAGTGTAGATGCAACATACATGGAAATACATTATATAAGGCTTATATACATATATACAAGCTTGAAGGTCGATATTTGGCATGAACACCTTTCATTACAACCTGAACTCTCTTAGGCAGCTTTCTTGTAGTTTAAGTAGTCTTCAGGAATAGTTCCCCAGGGTTCTTGAAGAACATTCAGAGCTCTTCTTTGGATGTTAGCTGCCTTTTGTTCTGTTCTCTGTTCTGTTCTCTCTCTGTAAAGGTGATCCCAGCTGAGCTGTGGCTCAGGAGGTAGAGCAGGTCATCTACTAACTGTTAGGTTGGTGGTTTGATTCCTGGCTGCTCCAGTCTACATGCCAAAGTATCCATGGCCAAGATACTGAACCCCAAGTTCCTCTCCGATGGTGCTGTCAGATGTATGATTGTGTGTGAATTAGTGTGTTAGATAGTAAGCACTTAGCTGTAGAAGGAAGTGTCTGTGTGAATGGCTAAATGCAAACATTTGGAGTGCTCAGCTGGAGTAGAAAAGTGCTATATAAGAACTAGCCCATTTACCATAGGTCTGTGCTCTGGGGAGTCCAATCCATGACTGATAGTGTTCCACTGTGAGCTCCTCTATCCAGGTATGCTTTTACTGCAGTGGCAATGCATGAAAAGCAGCCCCAAACTATGACAGAACCCCGGCCATGTTTTGCTGTAGACAGTGTAGTACCTCTCTCCTGACCTCTTCCATACATATTGATGATGATTTGAACCAAAAATCTGGAAATTTGACTTCATAACACCATAAAACCTCTTGCCACCGATTTTTCAGTCCAATTTTTGTATAATTTGGCATGACTCAGCCTTTTCTCCCTGTTGCCCTTCCTTGTGCAGTGGTACCTGTTTTCTCTTTAAACCAAGTCTAGCTCTCCACTTTTCCAATTTCCTGGATTTTTTTTCTTTTTAAAAGCAACACTGATGAATGAAGCCAATGAGAGTGAGAGGAGAACTGATGGAGGACAGTTAGTAAATCAGGAAGTGTGGAGGATTAGTAAGGAGGAAATAAGGGCAGCTATGGATCAGTAATCCAAACCAATGGACAGCGAACAGGAGAGGTGAAGAAGAAGAGTGGAGGCAGGGTGGAGTAGCTGGAGATGAGTGTCAAGGGTGATTTGTAACAGGGTAGCAGCAGGAGTGAAAGGGAAGGTTTCCGAGACTGTAGTGAGACCTGCTGTGATGTATGGTTTGGAGACAGCAGCACTGACAGACAGGAGGCCAAGTCGAAGATGTTAAGGTTTTCATTGGGTTAGACACGAGTACATCAGAGGGACTACTCAGGTTAAATGTGTGGAAACACAGTTAGAGGTAAAGTTGAGGTGGTTTGGACATGTGCAGAAGAGGGATAGTGGATACATTGGACAAAGGATGCTGAATATAGAGCTGCCAGGCAGGAGGAAAAGAGGAAGCCCACAGAGAAGATTCGTGGATTTTGTGCAAGAGGACATGCGACAGAGGAGGATGCTATAGGAACACGGTGAGATGGAGGCAGGGGCAGCCGTAAGAAGACGACACCACACACCAGGCTGCAGTGTGCCTTGTTCAGCTACCAGCTCTTCAGGAATCACCTTGTTGGTGCAAAAATACTATTTTATGCCTGTCAGACTGTTTTATCTTTGACATCTTTGACAGATTTGACTAAAGAAATGGGAACAAATTGTGTTTTCGAACACTGGTTCATCCCTTGAGTTGGGGGCCTTTTAGATGCTTGAATGATTCATGCCAGTGGGACGAGTGTCTTTAGCACCTTGAGCCCACTGTTTGTTGTGATTTGGCACTATATGAATAAAACTGAACCGAAAATTAATAAAAATAAAAACATTTTTCTGAAAATGATCGGGTACAAGGACTGGACTGAAAAGGAGTGAAAAAGCCTGGCCAGGTTTAAAAAATTCCAAGAAACTCTTCTTGGAATGAAAATCTGAAAAGATTAGGGGTGGCTCAAGACTTTTGTGAAAGTATTGTACAGCTTGTGTTTTATGTACCATCTGCAATCTTGACGTGAAAAGCATCTGTCTGGAAATTAAACTGCACGTTTTCTGTGTACAAATTGAAATAGCTTAACAGATGATCAGCTGAGCATTCTTATCCCCATATTTTTTATTTTTCTCTCTGTTTTGCAGGTGATGCCGGCTCATCCCCCTGTCCTGCCCAGAGTAACTTCCCTGCTAACAGGAGCTCTGGTGGCATTGGGAGTGCAGGAGCATCGACCTGCTCTCAATTTGTTGCCTCCTCCTTCTGTCATCACTGCGACAAAGCAGAAACTGACCCAGGACAAGCATTAGTGGAAAATCGCCAGTATAGGGGAAAAAACAAAACAAAACAAGTGTCTTTGAATCCCATGTGACCCTGAAAAACTTTGTTCATCTTTACATAGAAAGACATGAAAATGGAAATTGCTGTTCAAAAATATTGTTGCCCCTGAATTAAAACCAAGGTTTCTATTGCTTCTCTTTTTCTAATGCTGTAACACTGAATTGGGTCTTCAGTTCTTTTAAGAGAAAACGGTCCATGCCTCCCACCTGACCCCCACCCTCTCAGCTGACCTTTTTTTTCCCCTAAAATACAGTCAGGATATTTGATGAGGGCATGCAAAAGTTTACCTTCATGCTATGAACAGTCTTCAAGTTATAGGTCTTCAAAGTACATAGAGGTTAGTCAAATATATAAATATATATATACACACACACACATATATACTGGGGGAAATCATTTTTTGATCCCCTGCAGAATTTGTAAGTTTGCTCATTTACAAAGAAATGAAGAGTCTCTAATTTCATTTTAATATATATAGAGAGAACACCAATCAAATATCCAGAAAAAAAACCCCACATTATACACACATTCACTATATTTCCAAAAGTATTTGCTCATCTGTCTTCACACACACACACATGTGAACTTGAGTAACATCCTATTCTTAATCCATGTCAGTCCACCCTTTGCAGCTGTATTACCCTCAACTCTTCTGGGAAAGCTTTCCACAAGGTTTAGGAGTGTTTATGGGAATTTTTCACCATTTTTCCAGGAGTGCATTTGTGAGGTCATACAGTGGCGTTGGATGAGAAGGCCTGGCTCGCAATCTCCACTCAGATTCATCCCAGAAATGTTCTTCTGGGTTGAGGTCAGGACCTGCTTTGTGCACTGGGACATGGTCATGTTGGAACAGGAAGGGGCCATCCCCAAACTGATCCTGCAAAGTTGGGAGCATGAAATTGTGAGGAATAGAGCAAACAGTCCCAGCTGGTGATAATGGAGCTGAGATCAGCTGCGCTTCCACCTTTGGATGCGATGCGTGTGCAAGCAGGTGACCGTCTGCACCCAGAGAAACCAGGTTTATGAACAGAGACACTCGTAACACAATTTTTTTCAGTAAGGTGAACGTGTAGCTCGCCACAATCAGTAGTTGGGTTCATTCTGAAATGCACTCCCGAGTCTTGAGCTGAGCACAAAGCCAACTGCATCTTGAAGGAAAAAAATCTGGCTTACATGGTGAGTTCAGAGTGCTTTGTGGGAGGAAGGCAAACATGTTCAGGACCAGAGGATTTCTCACAAGATGTAAACACTTGGCCACTGTTAGAATCTGAAACGGACACTACAAAACAAAAATAAACTATCACAATGGTGAAGGGGGGGGTAAGGTCCAGTCTTTGGTTCCTCCATTCTAGCGTTCTCATCCCAAATTGTATCGATCAGAGTGGGAGTGTGATACTTAGAAAATGCTTACAGGCAAAAAATAAAGCTCTGTGTAAGTGGGTGAAAGTGGCTTATTTTTAGTGCTCAGTAGAAACGTATTAGTCCAGTTATTAAAGTTAATTTCAGATTGTTGCAGATTCCTGTGGTGCCTATGATTTGAGTCTGATCCATGCTGGTCTTCTGTTTCCCTGAGTGCTTCTCTGGATCTGAGCTGAGTCCTTAAATCAGCTTGAGGTGGAATACACATACTGAGTGGGAGCTGTGGGGCTTCAGTCTTTGTGTGTGGATTGTGAAAGCTGCTGAGAATCACTCACTTTTAACAACCACTGTAAACAATGAGACCTCTAACAGAATAATTATCAAATGAATTTTACTGCATGTTAAAGCACCTTTAGAGCCCTTTGGTGTTTACAGTCAGAGAAACACTGGATGTCCATTCATATCCAATAAAGCTGAACATTCACACTGTGGACTTGTGTTGAGTCTTTGTTATCATCCCAAAAAAATAAAGACTGCAGCAGCATTTAAAAAAAAAAAAAAAACTAGCCACAGCACTCCAATGTTTTACTGAATGAAAAACAAATTGTGGTTAAATGTGAGTGAAAACATTTTATTTTTAAAGATACTTCTTGCTCATGCCATCTCAGATCATCAGGATTTTAGAACATTTTCTCTCCAGCCATATGTCAGATGCTTTTTCTAAATATGGGCAGCTGGGGCTCAGGTGGTAGATCAGGTCGTCTGCCAATCAAAAGGTCGGTGGCTTGATCCGTGGCTCCTCCTGCCCATGGGTTGAAGCATCCTTAAGCAAGATACGAAACCCCTAGTTTTCCCTAAAGCATCCATCAGAGCATGAGTGTGTGTGAATGTTTGGTAAAAGCACTGTATAAATGTGTGTGTGTGACTGAAAGTGCATCAAGTGCTCAAATGGAGCAGAAAGGCACTATAAGTACTAATCCATTTAATTATTTCCTCTTTAAGGTCTGTCCACACACTTTCGACCTCCAGAAGACCAAAGTGAATGTTATTGATCTTCCTGCTGTCATCATTTACCAACTTGAATTCCCACCAGATGAAGCTGAATCCTAATTTTACATGCTGTTAATCCAATTATTCAGCTCTAACTTCACAGGACAAAATTCAGAAGAGAGAAAGTGAAGATAAAAATGTGGAGAAATCAGACCCACTTTACTGATGAGCCTGTGACATTAGTGACACAGGCCACAGCAGAGCTGCTCTCGGGTCAGTTTTTTTTATTAAATAAAAACCGTTTTTGCTGCAGTTTGCGCCACACTGACACGTACGACCTTTGATTCACTGGATTAAGATGCAGGGTCTGCTCTTTATTTACCTGTTTCGATGGTGAGTCCTGGCATCAGAGCTCCATTGATGACAGCTTTCTTTCCTCGCTCATACACACACTTCACTCAGGGTGAGCATGGACCAACTCTGATCAGCTGTTCTGGAACGGGAAACTCAGAGTCGATGAGCTCGGAGTTTATTTTAAACTCAGACTTTGTTGAGCATGCTTCTGGAATAGAGCCCAGGTGACAGATGATGATCTCAGCTTGCTACCTGGTTCACCTGCAGGAGTGAGACACCTGCCAATAAATTCCTGAGGCCCACAGCACAGAGACAGACATAAGTTCTGGAACCAAATCGATTTTACACCCACTCCAAACATTGGAACATAAAGCAGAATTCTAGTGTTTATAAAGCATGATTTTTGTTCTATAACCAACTTTAATATTGTGGGATGGGTCATAGGTTCAACAGCATCAATTTAATGTCCTCAGTGTAGAGGAACAGAAACAAGTGTAACAGCAACAAGAGTGAAAGGGACATGGCAATTATGCCAAAAGATAAATATAACAAAGGCAACAAAGCAATTTGTTGAAGAGATAATCCACTCCTCCCTCACCTCTCACTCACACACACGCATCATTGGACTTCATTCATTGCATCTGGGGCAATGTGGGCATCTTGCTGAAGGACAGTTTGAAATGTGGGCTGTTGGAGCTGTAGCTCAAACCTCCAACCTTACAGTTAGTATCCAACCTGCTCTACCCTCTGAGTGACGGCCGTGTGCTGTCAGCACCAAACTAAGTGAAAAGACTTAAAATCTTTAGTCGAGCACCTTTATGCCTCTACAAGGATAAATGTATGATATGAAATGTATGATATTCGGTCAGCATAACAAACACTGTATAACCTGTTTTTGAGCAACAGGGTCAAATGTTCTGGAAAGAGACACTGGTGCTGAGTTTTTCAAATGAATTGTTTTGGCACTTCAAACATCACAATGGCAGTGCCGGATAGTTCCAGTATTCACAAGCAGAAACACAGTGAAACCTGACTAATTCAATTCAAAATGGTCCAGACGGATCAACCCTGAGCAAATGAATGAAGACTGATTTAAAAGTGAATTTATTTGAGAGATGTTCACAAGCAGGTAGTAGCAGTTCACAGTTCAACAAAGTTCTTCTGACATCAGCAGTACTCCAAATATCACTGATCAGACCCGACTAATTGTGTGAGTCTGAGGCTCACTGATATCTACAAGACAATAAAATCAACATCTTAAGGTTCTGTATATTGTAAAGAGCCTACAGTAGAGTGACACTGACAAAGCTCTATGATATCAATGCCCATTTACTATGTACAATCACTCCTGTACACTTCTGCCTTATGATGCAGCAACATTTACAACGCAGTGCAGAACTGCTCAGTATGACAGTATCAGAACACTGCTGTCGGACGATAAACTGAATATTTTTAAATAAGGAACAGTCACCTTTAGGAGGACAACAGTGATAGTTCACACTTCATATTTCGTTGCCTGTGCATCTTTTAGCATACATTTACGTTCAGCTACATTTGTTTTTCCTCACCAAAGAGGTTTTTTTTCCCCAACATCACTGTTTACTGACAGTCACTACACTTGCTCTCATAAAATGAGTCTTTTTGCAGCATTATAACCCTTTTCTCCACATTTTTTCTAATACTACTTCACATTACAGTTTCTATCTCAGTGTTTTATTTCTTTATAATTCTGATGTTATTCTTTAACATTGTTAAACTCTCACTGTGCACGTTTCTCAGAATAAAGAAACTTTATTCTCAGAACATTCGGACTCAGTTCTTTGGTCCCACCACTAAATGATCTCTACAGCTACGGTACGACCGCCCAGACTGCTTCAAAACTGCCTACCAAAGGGGATTAGTTCTGACAATAAGCTAGATCCTTTTTATCCTGTGGGTCCGTCATCAGCACGTGACAAGAAGGTCCCGGGTTTGAATCCACCTCGGCCTTTCTGTGTGGACTTTGCATGTTGTCCCCGGGTACTCCGGTTTCCTCCCACAGTCCAAAGTCTGCAGGCTTTCTCCTCTAACCGAACTACAGCAGGCAGTGTTGCCATGACACAGGAAAGGAGGACTGATTAAGTGAGGTCAGCAGCTGTCTTCCTGACAGCCCATGATTACAATGGATGTTGACACATTACATGTACCAGAGTCTCATGCTGCAGGGTGTGTTTCCTGACCCCCCCCCCTCCCCCTCCGTGGGACAAGCTGCTTGAAGGAGACTAGAAGCTTCCTGTAGAGAAAGCTCGGTGTGTGTTGGGGAATCTCTGAGCATTATAATCTGGATCGTCTCTCACTCGCTCTTTGATGTCACTCTTTACCTGGTGGTGGGATGCAAAGAGAGGAAAAACCAACAGTAAAATGCAACACTGGTTCAATTAAGAATAATGCTGTAATGGCATTTAGTGCACAGAGCAGTATATTAAACATAAAATAAACAGACATTCTTACAATTCCAACACAGTTGCCACTATAGAACAATGCAGCAGCTGAAGCTTTAACCAACAAGAAGTACTCCACACAGGATTTGGCTTTTGAATTACAAAGTAAATGATGTTCCTGTACTATGATGAAGCACATAAATACTTGTGTGACAACTTCTCCAAATGTACAAAAATTTGTTACATAAACATGGCTCAACATGCCAATAAATTTATTCGGAACCCTCTGAAGCCAGCGCTGACATACTGACGAGTTTTTAAAGTGTTTTGCATTTTTAATTTTCTTAGTTCATTTCAATTCAATTTTATTTATTTAACAACAAAAACAGTCGCCTTAAGGCCCTTTGGAATGTAAGCCTATGAGCAAGCGCTTGGCAACAGAGGGAAGGAAAAACTCCCTTTTAACAGGAAGAAACCTCCGGCAGAAACAGGCTCAGGGAGGGGCAGCCATCTGCTGCGACCGTTTCGGGTTGAGGGGAGGGAGACAGGACAAGAGACACGGCTGGATGACATTCAGCAATCAGAGCAATTAAGGAATTAAGATATCTCACATCATGCCATTTCAGGTCAGCTTTGCAGCAGCTCATTACCTGTTTTGTGTATGCTTCCTGAACCTCTGGCCTCTCCAGCTCCACCTGCAGGCTGTTTGGGGCACTAACAGGCAGGACTCCCACAGCACGAGCAGCTCGACTAACTGCTTCTGACAACGACAGGTGTGGTCCTTCACACTGGTTTGTCTGAGGGTAGAAACACTAATGTCACTCTCTTCTATCCAACAACAGTTTTAGAGAACTTTTTCATTATACACAGAAGAAAAGATGCAACTAGGTACGAGATGAGCTTAGCACAAAGTTTCCCAGTCTTGTGTTAAGTAAGATGAAAGTCACTTATCACAAGGCTCCACTTAACACTTGCCTTCCTTCTCTTAGCAGGCATCCCGTGTAGGTAAGCATCTGACAATGGCGGCTGGGCTTTGATCTTCCTCTGAGACAGCATGTCATGCCTGATGATGGGAACCCATTCCTGACCAAGGTATTATTATACAACTGTAAGTGATGGTCACTTTGCTTATATATGCAGCTAAAAGTCTGTGTAGAAGAAAGTTACAGATTTGTATCAACAAGTTCTAAATATTAGAAAATGACTGCAGAGAATGTGAAAAGTCTGAAATTTCAGGAGTTTGAGTTAAGTGTGGAATTAGACTCAGTCCATTTCATCCTAAACACAGAACTGCTTTTATTAGTTCTGTGTTTAGGACTTTTTTGGTGGTGCTGTTAAGCCTAAGTGAGCCTAATCTTATAAATAGAGAGGGTGTCTCTCTCCTGAATCCAAACTGGGAGCTGGTTCCACAGAAGAGGGCCC
>JAMQGT020014937.1:0-49548 GCA_024447675.2 Pterophyllum scalare | reverse complement strand
ACAATAATCCACTCAGTTATTTGCAGTCAGCTAAGTTGGGGGCTGTAGAGCAGCGGTGGGCATCGGAGTTGGCCGTTTTTGACTTTGAAATTAAGTACCGACCGGGGCTGAGCAATCGTAATGCTGATGCCTTGTCCCGACAGCTGCATCCAAGTACATCCAGTCTGTTTCCTGGTCTCCTGGTCCCGCAGGAAATGCGAGACCAGGAGGGTGAAACTCCACCAGCTAGTGCTGTTGCTTGTCAAGCAATAGCTGCTTTTCCATCACGGCCGAAAGCTGACCTAATGGCTTTGCAAGCTGCAGACCCAGTAATTGGTACATTCAGAAAGTTTTGGGAGCAAGGATTACCACCCACAAAGCAGGAAGTTGTAAAAGTTAGTAGAGGAGTGAAGAAGTTGCTGCAGCAGTGGCAAAGGATTAAGTTGCAGGAGGGTGTCTTGTATCGTCAAGTACGGTCACCAGGAGATGGACAGATTCTACTTCAACTCTTGCTGCCCCAGTGTCTACAGGCAGAGGTCCTGCAGGGTCTGCATGATGATCACGGACATCAAGGTATTGGACGTACAATTAGTCTTGTGAGACAGAAGTGTTTTTGGCCTTCCATGGCCAGGGATATCAAGAAATACTGCCAGGAGTGTGACCGCTGTGTATTGGCAAAGGCAATCAAACCAAAAGTCCGTACATTTAGAGGAGGATTGGTGGCCTCTAAACCTTTGGAAGTCATTGCAATTGATTTTAGTGTATTGGACAGGTCAACCGACGGACGTGAGAACGTACTGGTGGTAACTGATGTGTTCTCCAAGTTTGCCCAGGCATACCCCACATTAGACCAGAGGGCCAGCACCGTGGCCCGGGTGCTGACAGAAAAGTGGTTCTATATCTATGGAGTACCAAAACGTATTCATAGTGATCAAGGGAAGAGCTTCGAGGGGGATCTATTAAAAGGGCTGTGTCGGTTGTATGGGATTGATAAAAGCAGAACTACGCCATACCATCCTGAAGGTAACGGACAATGTGAGAGATTTAACAGAACATTGCATGATTTGTTGCGTACGCTTCCCCCAGAGAAGAAAAGAAAGTGGCCACAGTATTTGCCCCAGGTACTGTATGCATATAACACTACTGAGCACCAGTCTACAGGCTACTCGCCTTATGAGCTCATGTTTGGTCAAAAGCCCCAGTTGCCCTTAGATTTCTTGTTGGGCGCAGTGCAAGTTGAACCCATGTCTAGGTCTGCACAGGAGTGGGTTGAAGAGCATCAACAACGTTTGAGCTCTGTTTATGTACATGCGAAAGAGCAACTCCAACAAGCGGCAGAGCGGAGAAATAAGCACTTTAAACCAACCGTGACTTTACTTCTTGCTCCTGGGACATTTGTTTATAGGAAAAGCCACCCCGCAGGGCGTCATAAGATTCAGGATATCTGGGACCCAGTAGTGTATGTTGTAGTGAAGGGTCTGGATAAGGAGGGGCGGGTTTACAAAGTACGCCCTAGAGATGGCTCAGGTCCAGAGAGAAATCTGAATAGGTCAGAGTTGAGAGTGATCCCCTTGGCAACGTTGTTGCCCGCTGTACAACAACAACCCCTTCCTGATCCTGGACTAATGAGCGAACCATCACCCCACTCAAGTGTTGATACACAAGATGAGGACAGTGAGACTGAGGGGGTTGTGCTGATGATGGCTCCTACCCCAGGGCGAGATCGGGATCCCGCTACACTACACTCAGTGCCGCTTACTGAGAATGAGGGTGTGAGACCCCCAAATCTGGAACCTGTGACAACTGTTCCAGGATTAGAGCATGCAAATGGGATTAGCAGCCACGGAGAGTCTACTCTAACATTGGATGTTGAACTAGCTCCGGGACGGCCCAAAAGGAGTACAGCAGGCAAGCATTCAAATCTGTATCATCTTCCCCGATCAGCAGCTCAAAGTCATGGCCCCCATTTGGAGGCCATTAAACCCTGAATGTAGTGTCACGGTCATAGCTGAAGCACATTATTGGCAGTGAGTTGTCACCGGGACGGTGACCTTTCAAAACAGGGGCCATTGTAACAGGAAGGGTTTAGGACCCAGGGGATAGCAGGGAAAGTATAAAAGGGGAAGTAGTAGTGGCTGCTGACCTTTCCTCTTTGTGCTGACCCGGAAGTGCTGACAGATGAGTAGTGGCAGTATGCTGCAACACTGTGGTAAGCAGTATGGCAATTGGAAACTTAAATTGCTCTGGTTGATAGCATGAGTATTGCTCATAATTCTTTTTCTCTGTTAGCAGTGTGAAAAATAAGAGGTGGAAGATTTGGGTGTTGCTCGTATACCATGGGGATATGTGGTCCACAATAACAAACTAGTGTAGTGCAAGAACAGTGTCTGGGGCGGCAACCTTATGTCATATAAGGTACAATATTTCTGTGTAATGTTCAAAGAACTAAATGACCTTAAGCTTATGAACTGACATGTAATGAAAGTGTATGTTTTGCAGAGCACTGGACCCAGGCATCTTGTCACTGTCCCCTTTTCCTTTTTCTTTTTATTTTGTCTTGCGTGTTACTTTATTTATGTTTTTGTTTTGTTCCCTCCTGCCATTTGTGTTGCTCCTCTCCAGTTGGGCCTTAGCTGGTTTTAGTCTGGTATTTTATGAGTTTGTGTGATGTATATGGTGGTGGTACAGTACCATCGGGCAATGTGCAATCCCTGAGTGGAGGCGGTTAACCATTAAGAAGCTGATTGCTTGTAGGTGTGTATATGCTAGCTAGCTGTTTGTAATAGTGGTTGTAGAGTGCCAGTTATTTTTAACAAGACACATAATGCATGCAGTGTCCTGGTGGGTTTGTATTTGCAGTGGACTGGTTTTTTAGCATCTCTTTCTTATTACGCCTCCTGTGGGGAAGATTGAGTCATTGCTCTCAGGTGCTTGCTATTTGCCTGGGTTGGTACACCACTGCAAGAAACGGTACGTTGTGAGAGTTGGTGCCAGACTTGGTTTATGTTTTTAACATTGTTTTAAACAATAAAGTCTTGTTGTGTTTTTCTGAGACCGACCTCTTCTCCCGTTTATTCTGGACTGGTTCCTGCATCATTGTAGTTAGGGGTCGCACCAATAGAATCAAGGCTATAGTTGCCACGGTGCTTCTTTTTAAAATCACTACATTAGCTTTGAAATGAATGGAGTGGTGGCAAACACTTATTTGAAATAAATATAGTTCAGAATAGCACCCACCATCCCCACAGTGAAGCTTTATGGTTGCAGTTTTATGCTATAACAGGTACTTTTCAACAGCAGCAATTTTATGTTCCCTCTCTCTTCCTAGACGAGTGTAGTATTCATGATGAAACTTTGCATAAACATCACCTGGGAGTGCCAACATCTATATGGCTTGCACAGATATTTGATACAAATCCCACAATCATATATAATTGTACATATGACAATTCAGCTGAGGTATAAAATAAATATAAATTCTGTCATCACAATTAAGAAAAGGTAAATATGATTTTCTTGACAGTTATTGTTTATTGATTTAACACCAACACAATGAGGGATAGGCGAATGTGTCCAAACTTTTGACTGGTACTGTGCATGTCATTGACAGAATGAACAATCCTATTCCCCATCAAAGAAGTCATTTGGTTCGTATACATATGCACAACATTCGGCATTTGATGCATTTTACTAAATTTATTTTATGTTTTAAAAATCCACAGTGGTAAAACAATAACATGGAAAAAGAAAGAAAAATGTGGAATGCAGGCATACAAGCTGATTAGACTTCAAACATTACCAGCAACAGTTTAAAAAGTTGTTCATTTTTGCTCTATAGCAATTACATACTTGATCAATAGAAGAACAGACATTAACATTTCCTTATCAAAATGTCATAGTATATGATATCAGATGATACTTCATGTCTCATGTGCAGTACAGTTACAATTGAAATGATCACACATTGACTAATAGTGCAGTAACATCAGTGTTTAACTAGACACAACAATATCCTGAGATGTTTAGAAATTTCACTCATTTTGAGTCCATATATGATTGGATTTAAAAGAGGATGAAAAACAATTGCCTGAAAGGTTAATATCAAACGAAGAGTTGTTGATAGATCAGATTCCAGTCTCATTATAATTGCATCAAAACCAATAAAACAAGAGAAGTTTATTAACACCAGCAAGTGGGGTAAACAGGTCTTTGCAGCTTTTTTCCTCACTTCTCTACAGCTTTGGTAAGATATCCTGAGAATCCTGATGTATGAAAAAAGTATGAAAAGCAGAGGCAGAAGGGCAACATTTATCAACTGGACCACACCATATATAGATATTACTACTGAGGACACACACTGAAGCTTGTAAAATGAATTGTTACAAAAAATTCCTGCCAGAGTAAACCTACAGAGTTTTACATTAGAATACAACACAATTGACACTGCAATCTCAAAAGCAGGTATGAGCCAAGCTGAAACCAGACAGACATGTATAGTTTTTTTATTCATGATAACTGGATATTGCAGGGGTTTGCATATAGACACATACCTGTCATAGGCCATGGCTGCCAACAGTAAAAACTCTGAACCATCCAAGGTGTAATATGAAAAACCTTGGATGAGACAGAATGGATACGATATAACCTGTTTTTCAGACAAAACATCCGATAAAAGCTTTGGATAAATAGTCGTGCTGTAAAGAACAGAGTTGATTAACAAAGCTGCAATGAAAATGTACATTGGCTCATGAAGGTTTGTGTGAGTCCAGATAATGCACACTATAGTGGAATTACAGCAGAGTATCAGAATATAAATTGTCAATATGACCACAAAATAAAGATATCTGTATCTGTGCAATTCTACAAACCCACCAAGAGTTATTAATGTTACATTTAATTCAACATCCATCGAATAAACCAAAATGTTATCAGCTGTAGAATTAGATCACATAACAGGTATTAATAAATAACAAATGAAAAGACAAGTCTTACAGTACTATAGTAATATATTTCCTGCACTGGACTACTAGGGTGAGTGACTGACTCTGTGGCTTCATTTTATCAGAAAATGTTCCATCCTCTTATGGATCTCATCAAGTTCTCCACTAACATGTAAACAACTTCAGCAGCAAACCTGACCATTTGAACATTCACAGACCCTATGTCCTTTATTGTGTTTCCCTTTCTGGAGGGTGGATGAAAAAAGCAACAAAGAAAATGGTTGGGTGGATGGAAGGTATGGTCATTTGGAATGTTCCAGAAAGTTGAAGTCTTTGTAGACTTTCACCACAGTGCACAGACACGCTCGATGGTAAGGGGTGTGTTTATTACATCTGAGTTCTGACCCAAGCCAACTCACGTGAAAATCACTAAGTGCTTCTCTTGTCTACGTCAAAATTTTGTGTCTTAAGTGGAGTGGTTAACACATTTGCATGACAAATGAAAGGTTGCTGTTTTGATTACATTTGATAACATTTTTTTCATCTATGGAGGGTATTACAAAGCTCAGTAGCATGGGCAAAGCAATCAGCAGATCCGTGGCCACAGCCCGGTCCCACCCAAGGCAGCACGGCACCCAGTAAAGGAACCCAAAGCACCACACAGACTGAGGGACAGTGAGCAGACCCAGGTCCAGCCAAACATACAAGCACGCATGCACACTCACCCACACAAATATAAACATAGATAAAACAAATGCACACATCCACACTCACCCACCCATGCTCCTCGATCAGACTGTGAGTAATACACAAAGACACACATTCATCCATAGCTACCCACCTCTGAACATGGGGTGAGTGGTTGTGACTAATGGTACAGCTAAAAGTAGCAATAAATAAATATGCTATGGCAGCACCTCCTTTAGCTAAAGCAAAGTACTCAGAATAAATCCATTAAATGGCACATATAATGAATTAATAATTAATGCAGCACACATCTGAGGTTGTTCTATTTTGAGTAATGCAGTCAGCATGTGACTCATATATATATATATATATATATATATATATATATATATATATATATATATATATATATACATTATTTTTTCAACTTCACTGATTTATGTTATTGTAAAAACTGGATGTATCAACCAGAAGGCAGTATATTTTGAAGGATGGTTTTACCTGAGATCTTTATAGGCTTTTAAATGAGATGCATTGTTTAAGCATTCCTTAAATAGATTAATTTTCTTTTTGTCTAGCATTTTAGGTTAATTAAATGTGGGGTGTACTTTGTCGACGACAGTATGTTAATGATTACAGTATTTCCCTTTGTATTTCATTAGTTAATTTTTTATTATTAATTTTTTGCACATCTGCATGCTGTGATACTGGGTTAGTATTTAGTTGACTGATAAAATGCTATATTCAAAAGGTAATCACAATGCTCATGAGAACGGGAAAATGAAATTATAATTTTATGTCTTTTATGATAATTTTATTGCTAGCTCAAATTCAATTTAATTTGAGTGTCACTGTAACACTGCTGGCATTGTTTCTACTCATGTTGCAAATATGGTGAGGAGCAGTAGTCACTGCTTCTCTTTCTACCACAATTTGATATTGAGCACAAGGTTATTATACTCCCACAATATAAACTGAAGCATAACCTTTTAATAATGAATATATTGCAACATTTACTGGCTGTTCTCTAGATAAGGAATTTTATCTCAGTGCACAGTCATGTTTCCTGAAAAGCTCACCGCTGTAACTTTGTGGACATTTGCTTTGAGTATACTGTGGCTTCCACATATGTTTATATTTTTCTTCACCTTTCTCAAAAAGTCTGGTTAAGGAACCTCCTACTTTTGCCTTTTCACAGTATTAAAGAATTCCCTGAGCACCCCGCCCCCCGCCCCCCAACCCTCAAAGGACAACGGTGCCCTACATGTTATTTCATAATTCTTTACGCTTTACCAAGGTGGGCCTACTGCATCTTCCTACGGTCTCTTGAGAAAATAGTCATAGCCACCAACAGTCTTTTTGCCTGTCTCAAGAAAAACAGGTCATCCACCAAGCAGCTCAAAGCCACCCCTTCTTGGAAACCAAGCTATAGCCTGACAACACATCCACCCCCTGAATGATACATGCCATTCACCAGCTGGCTGCCCAAAGGAAATGTTAGCTGTTCACCTCCACAGTCAACCACTACATCATGAGTGTAGGTATGCATCAAGGAACCAGATTACTGAGAAAACTTAAGGGTAAGAATCAGTGTTCTGATTCAGTTTTCAGTGTTCATCTGCAATTTTTTTTTTAGTCCATCTCGTCTTAATATGATATGTATCCATTCTTTAACTGTGTAATAAGAAAGATTGCCTGGATTTATCTAGTTTACTCTGCTGTTGCATAGTTCGCAGGCATTACCACGCACTGACCTAAGAAATGGTCTTACTGAAATGAGACGATCAGGAAACACAATCTTCTTTGGGTATCAGCCTATAAGGTTACAGGGTACCACTGATGTCACACTGGTGACACTACATGGATGCTCATCAATTATGCTAATGTCAGGGGAGGTAGACGATTTAAGTACTGTTATAAATATTCAGTACACTGGTGTAGCTATTCAAGTAGGTCCATTTTTATGCTCATGGGGATTATGCAATAAAAACAAAATCCAATATCACTGCAGTATGCAGTAGGAGCATAAGTTACACATAAAAATAGAATAAGTACGCGCATACATATTTGAATGAATGGTTTACTGATGACAAAGCTAAGGTAGGAATGTATTAAAAACTGTTTAGCTGATTGGGCTGACATAAATACACCCACCATTATGGATTTTCTACATCTTTACATCATGTTCTTAATTGAAAATCTGTAAGAACAAAGCAATGTTAACGCACTAAACACCCTAAGGCAAAAACATAGAAACATGTATTGGTATTTCACTGCATGTAAATATTTATCTGATTTATTTTATACTGAAAATAAAAAATAATTAATTAAATAAAAAAATTTTGCCTTCTAAATTCTCTCATGCCCGGGCTATATTTGCTAGAACCACAGCACATCCCACATGGCCAAAATCTCTACCATGTTGCTCCAGCGACCTGCTCCTTAAGGCTATAGCTGTATAGCTGATTGGCTGAAAAAGAGATTGACAAGGAAGGGCGAGATGCATTTGCGGAGGATGGGGAAGGGGGGGGCTAAACTGTCTACAGAGATTTCTGTGCATACTAAACAGGTCTAACACTAGCTGGCTGTGAAGAATCTTCACTAGTCTCCTCAAACGGGACTCCCTCCCCTGTGTGATTCGCTGATGTTGTGCTTACGCATTTCTCCAGGTGCTTTACAAGGTTTTTGCATGGTTGTGCTTTATCACTGATTTTGGTATCAAAGACACAGAATCTAGAGTAAATAGTAATCCATATTTTAAAAAAATGAAATGGATACTGTAAATCGACAGTCTGCAGTCTATATAGGAGGACCTATACTTTAAGATGAGACCTTTGGTACAATACACACACTGCATGCATTTTCACAATATCCAACACACACATGCATAAATAAGCGCGGGAACTCACCTTCTGTGGGTGAGGTTTTCAGTCGTTTGCACAGTCCTTCTACTCCCCCGTAGTCCTCCTGGAGCTTGACCACCGCCTCTGTTCCACGCAGCTCCATCAACGAGCGCAGCTCCATGAGCGAGCAGCCAAAGGCTGCTGCATGGTTGCCCTCGTTTCTTTGGTTCTTGGCATAAAAATCGCTGTTGGACATGTCTCCCATGATGTCAGCTAGTTAAGTCAGTTAGATTAGTGTTTCTTATTGCTTATAGATCAAACAAAAGCTTTCACAAGAGAGCTCAGTCTCTTCCGAGAAAAAAATCCAAAATAGGTGTGAATGAGGCAACAGCAACAAAAAGAAAAAAAAATCTTGTCAAAGAAAAGTAAGCAGATACAGGGACTAAACAGCAGAAAAAATCCGTGGGGGTAAATTGACGAATAGCTTCTCTGTTGCAGGAACGACAGATTTCAGCAGACTAAAAACCATCAAAGAGAAGAAAAAGAAGAAGAAGAGAGAGAGCAGCAGAGGAGGAGAAGCGGAGGGGATGAAAAAACACAAGTGGGGAGCATCCAGGTAAGCACTGGACAGCCCCAGTGGTCAGGTCCTGAGAAGGGCAGTGATGGTAGATGCAAGTCCTGTCAGTCTCAGGCTCACCACGGCTGCAGTCCAGACCCGCTCCATGTGTGGCTTCCCATTGCTGCTGTTCTGCTGTTGCCTCCGCTGCCTCTCTGTCTCTACATGGTGGTCTCCCCCATCACTGCTACAACAGAAACAGATGAAGAGAGAGAGAAAGGAGGCAAATTCAAAAAGATGAATTTCAAGGAGGACAGAAGGTGAGGGAGGAGCAGGGAGAGACACAGAAAGAGAGCACAGAGATGAGTCTTGCGTTCTCAGGGCAGGGGTGAATGCAGCGGTAGATGGTGCACGGCTGAAGGACAGCCTCTCCTGGCTGCTGCAGTAACTGTTCCTCTGCTGTCTCTATCTACTGCTGCTGCTGCTGCTGCTACTGGTGCTGCTAACCTCATTCTGAGGACACACTAACTGACAGAAAGAGAAGAGAGAAGAGAGAGAGAGAGAGAGAGAGAGAGAGAGAGAGAGAGAGAGAGAGAGAGAGAGAGGGAGAGAGAGAAAGGGAGAGGATATGAAAGAGAGGAGAGAATGCTCCTTTCTGGTGCAGAGCGGAGAGGAGTTGTGCGCGGGCGGGAGGCTGGGGCTGCTCTGACGACAAAGCGGAGAGGAGGAACGTAGCTCTGTGCTGTCATGGGAGGATGGGCTGAGCTGTGAAGCTGCTGCCACTGCTGCTATCTCGCCACTTGTTTCCTTTCTTATTCTACCGTAAATGACCTTTTCTATGCAGTCACTCTACCTCAGTGATAGATTTCCCTCCACCTGTTGTCTTATTAAGCTTTGCAATAATGAACCGACTAAATCTCTCTGGCTCTCTCACCCTACAAGAAAACTTAGGCTGCATTTACGCTATAGCTCTATATAGAAAAGTAACTTCTGGGCCAAGTTCATTTGTTCTTAATGCAAATATTTAATAACAGATCACACATACAGTTAAATTAAAGAAGGTTACATTTACCCTGTAGTAATTTCCTAAAAGCAATGATGACTGTAATCATTAAAAACAAAGTAAAATAAGGGTTAACTGACATCTGGTGGTTTAATAAGCATTTTCAGCACCAGGACTAAAAGTAAACATTAGCACAGTGTTTATTTTAAGAAAGTAAAATTTCCCCAAGTGTGCTTATGTAGTTTATTGTTTTGTTTTGTTTTTGTTTTTAATGTTTTGTTTTTTTGTTTTGTTTTTTTGTTACATATATGTTGTTTTGGCTGTATGGAACAAATGATATATGTTGACAACAGAACATGTAAAAATACTTTGCACCTTGTCATTTAAACGAGTAGTGTGCCTTCATTTTTAATCAGTATCATCAGCAACCCAGTATGCCACACATTGATCACATTCTGACTAGCTGAATCTAGAAGCTCCTCAGGCTGGGAGTGTCTGCTCTTTTCTGGTTTGCTGATTATCTGTCAGAGCAGCTGTGTTTTATTCAACTAGGGGTACAACAGGAGAGTGTCTTTTTCCACTTCTGTTCACTCTGCACGCATCAGAATTCCAGGATAACTTAGAATTATGCTACCTACAGAAGTTCTCCAAAGACTCTATGGTGGTCGGGTGTATAGGGGTACACCCCACATCTCGACCAAAATCAGGGATTGCAAACCTTTGCTGGATAACGGTGAGCAGTTATTGATTTTACTAATCAGGAATTTTTAACAATCCTTTAATCATCGTGGGGGAGGAACACTCCATTTTGTGAGGAAGCTCAGATCTTTCTCTATATGCAACAAGATGCTGGGCAACAGTCTGTGGTTGCAAGTGCCATCTGTGGTCTGTTGGGGATGCAGCATCAGTGCCAGAGATGCCAGCAGGATCAATAAACTCATTCGCAAAGGCAGAACTATCATTGGTCAAAACCTGGAGACATTTGAGTCAGCGGGGATCAGGGGTTCACTGAAGAAATAGATCTATATTATGCACAACCCATTTTGCAACCTCCATGATGGACTACAAAAAAGAAGGAGCTTGTTTGGCAACAGACACTATCGGCTTTGCTAACATAAATGTTTTAGTAAGTAATTTTTACCTTTGACATTAATGCTGCACAATCTCTATATGTAAAAGATGAACACATTGTGTACCTTCAGTGTACTATTTGAACATCGTGTTTGTTATCATATGGATCTAACACATATTGCTGCCCTTTTTGGCTAACTGTTTTTACTGATCTTTTTTCATTACTACTACTGTTTTGTGTGGAATAACATCTATCTATCTATCTATATCTATCTATCTATCTATCTATCTATCTATCTATCTATCTATCTATCTATCTATCTATCTATCTATCTATCTATCTATCTATCATTGATGTTATTATTCAAAGTAAACCATTACCTCACAGCTGCCCTTTATCACCACCCACCCACTCAGGGGGGACCTGGAATCAAAGCACCATTTTGTGTTTGGTTGAATGCTGCAGTGACTATACTGTCTATCCATCATGTTCACTGCATAACATCAATACTGCAAATAACTCCTCTCTGATGGCCCTCAGAGACACTGGGTTTATTCAGATAATATAATCACATTAAAAAGCACAGTCAGCCAAAAGCACAAATTGCTTGGCTGATCAATATCTTGTCAGTCCATCCAGCAAATTATGAGGCCACACAATTAAAACTGACTGAATCACAATTTTGGTCACAGAATTTTTTCATTCTCTCCAAGGCTGTAACTAGTGCTTTAAGAGTTCACCTTTGCTTTATAACAAACACCAAATTCGTACATGTAAAAGGCCAAAAGAGCAAATCTACGTTATGAATCGTCATTAATGATATGTATCAATAGTAATCTCAGTGAAGAACAAGCAGCTAAAACACATTCTAAGTGACTGCGGCAACCTGTAACTAAAAGATAACAGAGCTACTCTGTGACTTGTATGCTTTATAATGTCATTGAATAAACCCTATTTGTACCTATTTATAAGTCAGCAACACAGGGTAGGACATTATGACATTTGTCTGCACATTTGCTGCCTGTTTAGAAGCAGCCATCAGATTCTTTGTACTAGGGGAATACACTGCTTAAACTGTCCAGACTGTGTGTAAGGTGTACATTCAGCTATGATGATGGGACTAGTACCAGACACAACAGTGTGCTTGGAAACAGCAGGACACGACCTTGTCACAGCATGGTGGTGAGAGACCTTGCCAACATGTGAATATGCATCTGTGGGGTGGAGGCACTGTGTTAACTCCACAGAATCCAGTCCTGTATGTTAAAGAGCTCCAGCTGTTTTTGAAGTTATAGAGTTAGACAGCACTGGCAAAGCCACTTGGACATAACAACTTAACAAACCTGCTCAACATTTTAGTAAAACTGATTAAGGAAAGTAATTCCAACTCAGAAAATTTTTAACAACCATCATTTAATTGCAATTATGGACAGTGTTTGATGGGTTCTTAATTTCCTAAACCTAAAAGACAGCATGAGGCTGGACAGTAGCTCCCTCTCTGTTTTTTCTCAAACCTTTTATACTGTGCCCCTACCCCTCGCCTGCCGATCAGGCCCAATCATTGTTGGTGTTACTGTTTGCATGCCAAGGCAGACATCTGTGCCTGCAAGATACTCCAAAACCATCAAATGAAAGCAAATAAATGCGCTCCCAGAATGTGTGTGTGTGCGCGTGTGTGTGTGTGTGTGTTTGTGTGTGTGGTTGGGTGAGAACAGAAACTACATCACACAGGTAATTCTCTTTTGGACCAGATGGACCACCTACAATAGACAGATACATGGCCATTATCACTATGCCAGTATACCTGCACTGTAATAAGGATTATAATGGTTTTCTATCATCCAAGTTTATCAGCAAATCAGTTAATCAGCCAAACTAATAGTAAGATAATTGAAAAATGGAAACAAACAAGACTTCCTGTGCTTCCTGTAGACTGTGAAACTAAATATCTGAAATGCCAGTTCCAAAATTCCAAAACAAAATTCCAAAAGAGAATGCTAGGAGCCTGAGAGTGGCAGGAGTACCCTCCACATCTGCCATTCACTCCAATGTTAACTTTTCTCCTCTTTGCAGCAAAAGCAGCATTCAGCTGTTAAATTGTGGATTCAAACCGAGCTCATTTCAGCTCTGTTTTTGCTTTTACAGCATTTATTTCAGTTTGTTCATTTTGATGCGCTTCAGCTACATGTTTTGCTGTTCCCTTATTTTTTAAACAGCAATTTCAGCAAATCAAGTTCAATTTCGGGACTTTCGTGAGAATTTGAGCTGTTTCACTTATCATTCACTTAGCACAATTTTTTTTTTTTGTTGCCTTTTTCAACTGGTTAAGCTGATTCAACAAATTAAACTTAAGTTCATTTTGGTTTGCAGAAGCATTTGGGGAGGGGGAGCTGTAATTAACAAAAGTGTGTTTTGCTATAAAACTTGCTGGTAGATTTTAGCACGTCTTAGCACTGCTGCATCTCGCTGCTTGGCCCCCTTATTGCTGATTGCAGCTATATTTTAACACTGGTATTGGATCGGAACTCAAGGTATCAATAATGTATCATAAATTTTAAAAGTTGGATTGGTGCATCCCTAATCACAGAATTGAAAAACTATAAAATGCAATAATCTGTCAAAGAAACTGGAAGATCAAGAGACTGCAGTACCTAATTCAATCTAGAGCTTGATCAAGGTGAACATTTTCTGCAAGTCATTCTTCCATTCTCTCTGATATTTTTACAGGGAAAATATTATTTTTTGAAAAAATATAATATAATTGTGGATGAAGTACTATATCACTAATATAAAGTCAGTACAGTGTTTATTATTGACCACGTGAAGCTGTGTATTTCAAGCTTCAAGTTGTCATATTGGTGACTGATGGTGTTTGTGATGGTGGTGTTATACTCTGCTGGCTTGCAGTTGCCTATCTTTAAATTACAGTGACATGGAAGAACGAGAGAGATTGCATTGAGAGGCAGTGAGGTAAAAAGGAGACAGGAGCGAAAGAGGGAGACAGAGGATAGAAGCAGCAAGGGACTAAAGTTGAAAGATGGAGGAAGGCATAGATGAAAGGAAGAGTATGAATGAGTGATATATAATCATGAAATAAAGAGGGGAATGCAGAGAAAGTGCGCGGCAGAGGGTAGATAGAGGTGATGTGTAATGCTAATACCTGAGCCGAGTAACTTCAAAGCAGCTGATGCTCTACTTTTTATGGAATGCAAACATACAGACATTTACACTTTCTTATATGCACACAATTGATTTCCTCTTTCCCTGGAAAAGAGGTTGTGGCTGCAAATGAAGCCATTGGTGTTGTTATGTACTGAGATGAAACCCTGATAAAAGGCATGAACTTTCTTCAGTTTCTTTAGCTGAAGTGCTAGAGATTTCTATCTTTTATTGATTTTTTTTAGCATCCTGGAAAAACCTGGCTGACATTTCTGTTACTACCACCCCATCCTATCTTTTAACTTGTCTGTATACTGTCACCCAATATGGCCAGTCTCTGTGCAGTCTTCTTGCTTTCCTGTCTATTTGCACCTGACTAAAACTTCTCCTGCTGTGCTATCCTTCTGTCTAATTCCCTGCAAATGTGCCACTTCATCTGCATATTTGTTGGCATCCCCCTCATGAGCTGACAGTGAGTAATGAGTAACATCTGATCTAACATTCAAGGAGAAAGTGCACATTTTGCAAAAATTAACAGCTTTTTATCTAAAGCGCATAACACACTTAATGGGACTTTATGAACTTAAACGCCATATGGGAACCGCATTAAAACGTAAAGCCTGACAACCAGATGCTAAGAGCATCTGACCACCATAGTATATTGTGTTTGCCTTCTGACTAACTCCTGAGAAATCACAGAGGAATCCACCATCACTAAGATACCAAGAAGGCTGTTTACATAAAACCAAACAGCTGCTGTCTATGACATGTCATGGCATAATGTGCTGTTCTCCTGTTCTTTGACTTTCTGTTAAATTATTGCTATTTTTATGTAAATGGCATTCTTGAACATTATGTGCAATATACATTCACACTGCATATTGTTATTTAAGGTATAAATACCATTTACAGTCCACTAATGTATTGTCATCCCCCTATCTTACCAATAATTTTTGAGTCTTTCAATTTCAGGACACTTAGCTTAAGGTTCACTGTAAGGAAATTATTTATAATATTTTTAAGCTATAAATTCTAAAAGATGACTTGTAACATACATGTACATTATCACAGTCATTTTGAGGGAGAATTTCAAATTTAGACAATATGTACAATATAATATTATGTAATTATATTTAACTTCAAAATTAATTTGAATGTTAAATTAAATAAATTGTGTGATGTACTGCATTATGCTTAGTCCTCCCTCTCCTGGTCTCCCTTTCTGCTCCATGACTGTAAAGAACAAGTGCTAATGATGAAACTGTGTTCTAATAATTGCTGCTTTCTCATTGATGTAAAGTTCCTGGTCTGACAAGCAGTGGGCAGTTTGCTGCCCTCCAGTGAAGTCATGTACATTCTCTGTGCCTCTCAAAATGTCCTTGAGCACAGTAAGGCAATGCTGAGGCCACTGCAACATCACCACCAGCATAACTGGCATACAGCCCCCCTGCCTGAGACAAAACATAGTGCAGAAGACTTCACTAATAGACCTGCTCTACACACTTGCCTGTTCACAGATGTCACATTGTAATTTCAGGTGACAGTTTTATATGGAGAGAAAATTGACTCAAAATGTTTGTGTGTCTGTCATGCTGGATTTGTGCGTAACTCAAATATCTGTGCGTCTGTAATGCTGGACTTGTGCGTAACTTGCTGGATTTGTAATTTTTTGTAATACACGAATCACCTGATACACACGGACAAAACTAAAGTTACGCACGAATCACCTGATACACACGGACAAAACTAAAGTTACGCACGAATCACGTGATACACACGGACAAAACTAAAGTTACGCACGAATCACCTGATACACACGGACAAAACCAAAGTTACGCACGAATCACCTGATACACACGGACAAAACTAAAGTTACGACTGCACAAAGTTTTTGAGACACATTTCACGCTTCCGGAGAGCTCCCAGATTCGTGTGTAACTTGGTGCATTTAAATGCTGGTGCAAAGCTGGGCCATCTGAGTATTGTTCGGGGTTTAGTGGGTTTTTTTTCCACTGAACTTATTTCACTCTATACTTGTGCCCAAGTGGCAAAGACAATTTTCTGTGGAAGATGGGATACCTCAGCACCCTTTAGTTACAACACATACACCTACATCTACTTTTTAATATTCTAAGACTGTTTATATATGCATTCGTGAGCTGTACAAATGTAATTACTTGGTTAAAAGAAACGACCACTAAGTGGTGCAATGCTTCTCTGGCTGGGAAAACAGCCAGTCAAACTGAGAGGCCCAAAGGAAGAGCAGGAGACTGTTATGGCGGGGCATCACGATGGTCTACCCTCAGAAGTAAGTTAAAGTTTAAACCTGCACACTTTGTTATCCGATTATAATGAGTATTTTTAGATTATTTCAGATTGCGTTTTATGTGTCAAGTAGTTTGATACAATTCTCCATGCATTTCTCTGTTAGCTAGAACTCTTCTTTATTTGAGCTAAGCTACTTCAGCTGTTGGTAGCTAAGACAGTACAGCTTAAGACAGTACATTCCATATCTATGAAAGCTATCTCTAAATTTATCTCCAGGCTCGGATATTCTTATGATGTCGACCAGCATGTCTTAGGAATCCCCCCATATATATATATATATGTATATATATATATATATATATATATATATATATATATATATATATATATATATATATATATATATATATATATACTGTTCACAAATGCACATAAACAAAATGAAGACACAGTTTTTGAAGGATGGAGGTTCAGTCGTCAATGCTGGAAGACATTTATTATGTTTTAGGTAATCAGCTTACATCAACTTTTGAGGATTTGATGTGAGTAACAGTTCCTTTACAAGTTACAGTATTACTAAGCTTCTTGTAAGTAACATTTTAAAGAAGTTCTCATCACTCTGGAAGAGTAAATCAGAATTTGTCAGATCACATGGCCTGTTGCCATGGGTACAGATGGTATACCATAGGTATCTCTAAACATCGAGTCAATTCAGCCAGGCTTTTTCGATTAGCCTCACTGATAAGGGGTTTTCCGAACAGCTTAGTCTAAATATCTGGAGTTGTCTTCACGTTGAGTGTGTTAAGTTGTGCCATCCTATTAAATGAATTTGTGTTCTGTCTATATAGTCAAATTATATTTCCATTGTACCAAAATACTGTATATAATACCAAACTTGTAATAAGTTGCCTAGTTTCTTGATAGTGTAATGCGTCATTTAAAGCAAACATTTATTTTTGTGTTTTGAAGGACTTGCTGACACTAATTTCATACAATGGAGAGAAACCAAGATCAGGGGGTATGTATCTAAGCATTACAAAACAATATGAACAATTTAGGATGTTATTGTTTGAACTTGACAGTGTCATGGCCCTATTTTGCAAGTTTGGTATTATATACAGTATTTTGGTACAATGGAAATATAATTTGAATATAAAAACAGAACACAAATTCATTTAATAGGATGGCACAACTTAACAAACTCAACGTGAAGACAACTCAAGATATTTAGACTAAGCTGTTCGGAAAACCCCTTATCAGTGAGGCTAATCGAAAAAGCCTGGCTGAATAGACTCGATGTTTAGAGATACCTATGGTATACCATCTGTACCCATGACAACAGGCCATGTGATCTGACAAATTCTGATTTACTCTTCCAGGGTGATGAGAACTTCTTTAAAATGTTACTTACAAGAAGCTTAGTAATACTGTAACTTGTAAAGGAACTGTTACTCACATCAAATCCTCAAAAGTTGATGTAAGCTGATTACCTAAAACATAATAAATGTCTAGCAGCATTGACGACTGAACCTCCATCCTTCAAAAACTGTGTCTTCATTTTGTTTATGTACATTTGTGAACAGTATATATATATATATATATATATATATATATATATATATATATATATATATATATATATATATATATATATATATATATATATACATACACACACATATGGGGGGATTCCTAAGACATGCTGGTCGACATCATAAGAATATCCGAGCCTGGAGATAAATTTAGAGATAGCTTTCATAGATATGGAATGTACTGTCTTAAGCTGTACTGTCTTAGCTACCAACAGCTGAAGTAGCTTAGCTCAAATAAAGAAGAGTTCTAGCTAACAGAGAAATGCATGGAGAATTGTATCAAACTACTTGACACATAAAACGCAATCTGAAATAATCAAAAATACTCATTATAATCGGATAACAAAGTGTGCAGGTTTAAACTTTAACTTACTTCTGAGGGTAGACCATCGTGATGCCCCGCCATAACAGTCTCCTGCTCTTCCTTTGGGCCTCTCAGTTTGACTGGCTGTTTTCCCAGCCAGAGAAGCATTGCACCACTTAGTGGTCGTTTCTTTTAACCAAGTAATTACATTTGTACAGCTCACAAATGCATATATAAACAGTCTTAGAATATTAAAAAGTAGATGTAGGTGTATGTGTTGTAACTAAAGGGTGCTGAGGTATCCCATCTTCCACAGAAAATTGTCTTTGCCACTTGGGCACAAGTATAGAGTGAAATAAGTTCAGTGGAAAAAAACCCCACTAAACCCCGAACAATACTCAGATGGCCCAGCTTTGCACCAGCATTTAAATGCACCAAGTTACACACGAATCTGGGAGCTCTCCGGAAGCGTGAAATGTGTCTCAAAAACTTTGTGCAGTCGTAACTTTAGTTTTGGCCGTGTGTATCAGGTGATTCGTGCGTAACTTTGGTTTTGTCCGTGTGTATCAGGTGATTCGTGCGTAACTTTGGTTTTGTCCGTGTGTATCAGGTGATTCGTGCGTAACTTTGGTTTTGTCCGTGTGTATCATGTGATTCGTGTATTACAAAAAATTACAAATCCAGCAAGTTACGCACAAGTCCAGCATTACAGACGCACAGATATTTGAGTTACACACAAATCCAGCATTACAGACACACAAACATTTTGAGTCAGTTTTCTCTCCATAGGTTTTACAAATGCTCGCATGTTTGTGCCATAACATCATCATTTAAATTCATAAATTATTCAAAAACACTCATTTTCTTTTTTCCTTTTTTTTTGACAAGGTATTCATGTGGGAGAGACAAAATTAAGTATACTGTCAACAATGTGACATTAATGATACCACTCTACAAACAACATAAAGGAAAAAATGAACATCATAATACCAAAGTCTCAAAAAGTACATTATAAGCTCCTCAAATTTACTATTTATCGCATGGGGTTTGAGTGGGGTTGGATCACAGTGCTTACATACAGTGCTGTATGATAAGTTTAATTAATTCCATCATTAAAAGAGTGCCAGCCTTCTCAAAATGGTCAGTTTCTACAATAATTAAAAAAAAGCAGTTTGTCTCAAAGTAATAAAATGTAATAAAAAGAAAATAATAAGCAACATAAGCAATTGCACAATGTTCAGGGAATCCCCAAATACATGGTGCATTAGGTAGCAGCTGCTGTGGAACACACACACACACACACACACAAAACCAGACAGAGAGAAAGACACATTAACTGACATTGTCTCTGAGGTGAATTGTTATATAACAACCACACTGAGAGTCTCCTTTCAGCCACCATCAGTGCTCTGTAATTGGGTTGAAACCAGCTGTCACGCTAACTATGTGCAGACAGAGCCTGACAAAAAAGAAAAAAAAAATTTTTTTTATTAACCAATTCAGGTACTAAAAATGACTGCAGATCTGACTCACATTAAGCTGAACAGGAGATAAAGAAAGAAAGAAAGAAAGAAAGAAAGAAAGAAAGAAAGAAAGAAAGAAAGAAAGGGGAAGAATGACAGATACACACAAAAAGCAGCTTCATGGCCAGCTGTAGCCTTACCCCTCATTATTTCATGAGAAATTAAGCAGATAAACAACTTGGACATTATTCTACTATAAGTGTTAAACTTGCATTTGGTATCTTTGGTAGCTGGAGCTCTCTATATGACACATCAATATGTGTGAAGGAGGTCATGATTAGACTACAAAAATAAATGAATAAACCTCTCAGAGAGATAGCAAAAACTTTGGGAATAGGCCAAAGCAACAGTCTGGTACATTCTGGCCAGCTCAGCAATACAAAAAAAGTGGATGATGACAGAATTTTTTCCATGGTTAAGAAAAACAACTTCACAAAATCTAACTAAGCCAAGAACACCTGAAGAAGTAGATGTATCATTGTCAGAGTCAAAATACAGAGAGCTTACAACAAGGTGTAATACACTGGTTACACTCAAGAACAAGAAGACCAGATTAGACTTTGTCAGGAAACATCTATAAAAGCCTGAACAGTCCTGAAAAGAAAAAAATCTTTGGACAGATTAAAGAGCCAAGAAACCAAGATTAACTGGTACAAGAAAAGTATGGAGAAGAGAGAAATGTATCACATTATCTGTCCAACATAGTGGGGGTAATATCATGGCATGGGCATATATGGCCGCCAGTGGAACCAGGTCATTGATAGGAGAAGACAGATGAATTGAAGTGTACAGGGCTATACTCTGGGCTATACTGAAGGCAAAACTGAAGGCAGAAAGACCCAGCAGCAACTGACCTGTGGCTGCACTAAAGGCCTGGCAGAGTATCTGAAGGGAGGAAACACAGCATTTGGTGATGTCCATTCGTTCTAGAATTTAGGCAGTCATTGACTGCAAAGGATTTTCACCCAAGTATTAAAAACAATACTTATAAATTATGCTAGTCTGCCCAATTATTTCTGAGCTTCTGAAAATGGTTATTAAAATATATGAAAATGTCTGTAATTCTAAAATTGAAACCTTCTCTGTAGACAGTATATTTTTTCCAACCTGCATTCCCATCCTATTTTGACTGGCTAAACTTCATTGCCTTTGTAGGTTAGGTTGTTTAGCAGTAAGACAGAGTATGGTACATTTTGCAGAAAGGCCATGCGTTTGCATCTGTGGTGTGTCACTGTTGCAGGTCCATCTCTTGCTTGCCTTCTGACTTCTATCTGCCTCTTTTGCTTTTCTTTTGCAGCACACCTTACAATTTTGGCTGGGACAGAGATGTGACATTTTCTCCTGCCATGTCCATGCTTTATTATACTGCCTGGACACTCTCAATTTCTCACTACATTTTTTAAGAAGAGCAACTTTTCCATAAAATTACTTCATTCTTTGATGATTTGGAACAAATAACATTTTTGTACTTACATTACTGAGCTGAAATTAATCTATTTACGGCCTGGTACAAAAAACAATCTTGCTATAATTTTGCCTTCATAACAAATGTAATGTGATTTTATTTTTTATTTTATAACTAGACTATTTAAATTTTAAGGATTATGCTTTGCATTATTACCTTTACTTTAAATTCCAGGCAAACGGCAACACTGCTAGTCTTTAGAATTAGAAATCCCTTCATTTGTCCCACAATGGGGAAATTTCAGTGTAGTAGCGGCAAGCTATTGTACACAATAGATACTATAGACACAATAAGAAAACACAATAAGACAAATGCTAACAGAAAGTAAGGAAAAGCTCAACCACTACTACAGGCTGCCACTTGTGAGTCACTCTCAACTTCTCAAGTCTTATTTGTGTTGGGGCAATTGACAGTGTGAACCATGGATGTAGCT
The DNA here is from genome assembly GCA_024447675.2 of Pterophyllum scalare. Classification (NCBI taxonomy): domain Eukaryota; kingdom Metazoa; phylum Chordata; class Actinopteri; order Cichliformes; family Cichlidae; genus Pterophyllum; species Pterophyllum scalare. The sequence continues at coordinate 27,724 of JAMQGT020014937.1, read as the reverse complement.
AATGTAAAAGAAGCCTCGAGATAAGCATTTTTTCCATTGCCATTATTGATGTTTTGAAACTGGATATGAGGAAGGGGTAGCTCTGACTGTGAAGCCACATGCTACTTGGTAATCAACTTGTCAGTCACAAAGTTGTTAGCCAATGAGCATAACTTGCATAATTTCTGACACTTCCCCTCCAGAGGCCAAAGAAATGCATGAGTTAAGTTAACTAGTGATTCAGAATGTGAGTGTGAATGGCTGACTGTCTGTCTCTCTGTGTTAGGCCTGTGATAGACTGGCGACCTGCCCAGAGTGTATCCCGCCTTTTTCCCTATGACAATTGGGATAGGCTCCAGCCCTCCCTTAACCCTGACTTGCATAAAATGAAGAAAATGGATGGATGGATTTAGTGATTTACAGTAGTTACAGTAGGGAATTTAAAAACTGCTCTATTATTTAACATGGAAATAAAAAATAATTCTTATTTTCCATCTTACAAAACATTATATATGCAAATAGTTTGCCATAGGAGCGTGGATTATTTGGAAAGACACAGGGTGACGTTATCAGAATGGGCATGTCACTGGCACGGGTGGATTGCTGTGTACAGTTTGCCAAAGCTTTGGCACTGTCCTGTAGCTCTCCACTGAATCGTCCCAAATCTTTGGAGCAGAAATCTGCAAATTTCTGGTCTGAAACGCTGCTGTTTTAATGTAACAGAGCAGAATTTAACAAGGGAGGGAGCAAATATATGGTTTCCCAATCCCAAGAAGCATCCCAGAAGAATCCAAGAAGCATACAAGCCAGGGATGCATTACTTAAAATAGGGCTGTGTTCATTTTTAAAGTAAATCGGGCTATTTGCATTGATGTGACTGCATTCCTGTTTCCAGAGGAATGCTTAGATATGTCTGCTATTTCCTTTTTTATATATAATTTGTGCTATTCTAGTTAGATTGCACTGGTGATTATTAAAATTACCTGGATATAAATTCAGGCACCTACAAAACTTTGCACTTCCATCGGTGCTTTTTGAAGATTCTAACATCACAAATTTGCACTGCTTAGTAAATCTGGCTCTACGTTTTGTTTCTTAATTAAAGGCAGTTTAAACTGTCTCACCCATATCTGTGGTACATTGTTCAAATATTAAACAGTCTCCCTGAACATTGCCAGAAAAATGTAATGAAGACAATACCTGGTAGATTAAATTAAAACAGTGAGTAAAAAGAACATAGGAAAATGTAATGGGGTCAACCTTTTCACTTTTGCCCTTTTTAATGCATAACAACTTTCATGCCCTTTTAGCTTCAGGCTCACATCCAGCAATCACAACCTTACCTGCCTGAACCTAGTCAAATCTAAGTCTCTTTAATTTTTTTTCAAACTAAGATTCATGACTTATGGGTTTTACTAATCTATACGCATTGTGACACATGGCCCAGTCCACATATGGATAATATGGTATATGATATGGTTCACAGAATAGGAAAGACACTCAGCCTGGCCCTTGCTGGAGAGGGTTTTTAACCAAGAAAGATCCGGCAAAGCATTTGAGTCACCACCATTTTTGAGGATGACTGCTCAAAGCTTATACGTCGTGAGGCAGAGACTGTAAATTTCAACCTGTACGGTCTGGTTCTGGGATAAATCTCTGACATAACAGTATACCTAAGGCTCTGACTACTCATATGAGCATGTGCATGGACATTGAAATTTTGTATCTATTCTTCACAAATGCCACTAAAGCTAAGTCTACCTTGTAAGCAATGGTTTATAGGAAAAGTGGTTTATGTCAAATGTCAGAAGTTCATGCTGTTTCATTGCCAGAAGAGGTTACCTACAGTATATATTGATGGAAGTAAAGATGACAGCTCGAACAATTCTTTCACATCTGTAGATGTCACAGAAAAGGAAATGTGCACAGCCATACAGTACATGAGAGTCACAAAAATGGACCAGAGACTTGTGGTTTCTAGTGTAGGAATGACTTTAATTACAAGAGACTGAGAATAATATGCCATTGCATCTACACTATTATATACACTATATTGCCAAAATTATTTACTCATCTGCCTTCACACACATAAGATGTCACTCAAGTTCATACGAACAAGTGACAATGACACATGTTCACATGAACGTGAGGGACATGCCATTCTTAATTCACTAATATGATGTATGTATGATATATTAAAATAATCTTTGTGACCCAAATCTTTAGTCCCCAGAATACTCATTTCCAATGTCCTTATTATGTTTGTGACAAGCTGCCCACAAACTTCATGATCAATGTATTTATACACTATTTTCCCAAAAGTATTTGCTCTTCTGCCTTCACTGGCATATGAACTTGAGTGACATCCCATTCTTAATCCATAGGGTTTAACATGATGTCGGCGCACCCGTTGCAGCTATAACAGCATCAACCCTCCTGGAAAGGCTTTTGGATGAGAAGGCCTGGCTTGCAGTCTCCGCTCTAAGAGTTCCCTTCACTGGAACTAAGGGGCCGAGCCCAAATCCCAAAAAACAAGCCAACACTATAATCCCCCCCTCCACCAAACTTTACACTTGGCATAATGCAGTCAGACAAGTACCGTTCTCTTGGCAACCACCAAATTCAGACACGTCCACTGGATTGCCAGACAGAGACCAAATCTCCACTGCTCTAGAGTCCAGTGGCGGTGTGTTATACACCACTGTATTCAATGTTTTACATTGTGCTTGGTGATGTAAGGCTTGGATGCAGCTGCTCAGGCATGGAAACCCATTCTACAAAGCTCTCTACACACTGTTCTTGAGCTAATCTGAAGGTCACATTAAGTTTGGAGGTCTGTAGCGACTGACTGCAGAATGTTGGTGACTATGGCACACTATGCACCTCAGGATCCACTAACTGCGTTCTGTGATTTTACATGGCCTACCACTTTGGGCTGAGTTGCCACTGTTCCCAATCATTTCCACTTTGTCATAATACTATTAACAGTTGACTGTGGAATATTTAGTAGCAAGGAAATTTCACAACTGGACTCGTTACACAGGTGGCATCCTATCACAGTACCACGCTGGAACACTTCACCGAGCTCCTAAGAGCAACCCATTCTTTCACAAATGTTTGTAGAAGCAGAATAAATGCCTCGGTGCTTAGTTTTATACACCTGTGGCCGTGGAAGTTATTGGAACACCTTTTTTGTTTTGGATGGGTAAGTGATTAAGTATAAAACTCAGTTCTTAAGAACTAATTGAATTTAACCCAAATGATTTACCAGTCATTTCCATATGAGACAGGATCCTGACCAGAGATTACTCAACCTTTTTCTTTTCAAACTACATCAGCTGATGACAAATGCTGAGATACGAGTTTACTTTCTTAACCTATGTCCTGGCAGATATCTCCCTGTGACACTCTCTTATGTTCCACAGACTCTTGGTGCTTGGCAAAAATGACCTTCTGTGACCAGCAGCAACTGATGGAGGATTAGTCACAGAAAAGTAATGTCTGACATGTGATTGCCTGGTATACCTGATGAATTGAGCTGGAGGTACAAGGTCCTTGAGGAGAGCTGGGGCTTCATTGTAATACATTCTATGGTAGAGAGTGAAGGCTCCTACCTTTTGCCGTTGGCCAAATGCTGGATAGACATGGCATCTAGGGTACTTGTTAGAGGTCCTATTATTTTTATTGCCTGTCTCTGTATGGCATCTAAGTAGTTAAGGTATGTAGCTGATGCTCCCATCCATACTAAAGAAGCATATTCGATGCAGGACCTCACTATGCTTTTGTAAATGGTGGTTCTCTGAGATGAGTTGAGATACCTAGAAGCTTTTCTCAGGAGCCCCAGGTGTTTGCTTCCATTTTCAGCCATTTTATTCATAAACATGGTTCCAAGTGAGGTCTTTGCGAACAGTTATGCCTAACGGATCTACTTTGTCTACTTCAGAGAGGATGGGCCCATGAAGTTCAGTAGGGGATGATTCAAAGGAGTTTTGTAGTTTGTCAGGGAGGTAATCTATAAAGATGGGCCTAGGATTGAGTCTTGGGATATCCCCGCAATGATTTCCTTAGCTGTGGAGGGAAGCCCATTAATTGCCACTTTCAGAATACGACCACTAAGGCAATCCTCAATCCTAGATAGAAGTGTTCCCCCTAGGTCTGTAGCTTCCAGTTTTGAAATTAAGCCACTGTGCCAGACCCTGTCAAATACCCTACTGATGTCAAGGCAGAATCTTCCTGTTTTTGGCCAATTGCATTATGTAACTGTTGGGTGATGTAGGTCAGCTGTGGAATGACCAGCCCAGAGGCCAAACTGTTTGTTGGAGATGAGATTATATCTACATATATGTTTCCATGTTGCCCTGTTAATGACTAGTTCCTTCACCTTGCTAATAATACTAAGCAGAGAAACTGGTCTGTAGTTTTTTGGATCATATTTAGCTTTCTTTTTGTAGCATGGAATAACTTGTGCAGTTTTCCATTGTTGTGGCATGTGTTTATTTTCAAAACAGTTGGAAAAGTTTGGCAAATGGTTTTGCCAGCTCGGGCACAGCCTGTCTCAGAGCCCTAGCTGGGATTGCATCTGGTCCTGTTGCCTTGGTGATATTGAGTTTTAATAGGTTTTTATGGATTTTCTTTGGCCAAAAGATGATTTTCTGTAGTGAGGCAGATGTCTTTTAAGATGACAATTGGGACTTCTTTTATATTTTCATTTTCATTTCTGATTCCAGTCTTTAGGTCAGTAGTCATTTTATTCTTAACCCTAATGTATTCAGACATAGCTTTGCAAGAAACATAGGTGTACCTGTTTCTTGTTTGTTTATACTGTCTCCATGGCCTTAGCTTCTTGGCCTCAGCTTTTTCACAGGCAATATTGTACCAGTCTGGTTTTCTAATATAGCTTTTCAGCTGTCTCTGAGATATATGATTTTTAATTGCTTGAAGGATAGTTTTAGCGGTGCCCAGGTGGCTCAGCGGAAGAGCAGGCAACCATGTATGCTGCGAGGCGAAGTGCAGGCAGCGCAGGTTTCAGTCCCAACTTGTCGTTCTTCGCTGCATGTCTTATCCCACTTTCCTGTCACTCTCTACTGTCAATAAAGCCTGTGGCCAAAAAATTTCAAAAAGAATAGCTTTAGTTACACTGGTACATGATAGTTCTCTTTGCTAGGAAAAATCTGTTCAGTCCAATTGGTGCTTGCTGGGTCCTCGCAGAAACTAACCCAGTCAGCTTTTTTGTACAGCCATACAGTGCCTGCTGCAGGTTTCTCTTATGTACCTTCTATGAGATATATCTTTGTAGGTTCTCAGTTATCCATGTCATGGTCCTACTAGCATTTAAATACCTGGGACTCTTTACCTTTTGGTTTTAGAACTGAGGCCTTTGAATGAGAGGTGAAATGTCTTCAAAAACTTAAGGAAGTCCAATCGCCTTTTTCTTAAGCTCTTGAGACTAGTTTCCAGTAGCCTTGTTTTTTTTTATGGTAATAAGCATTATATAACTTGGTCAACTGAGGTAAACAAGTACAGGTCCTAACATCTTTGGCATAGAATAGAATGGAGTGGCTCCATAGTGTAGCAGTTTACACATTCAGCTAACAAGTAAAAAAAATCCCTGATTTAATTAGCACCAGCTGGGAGGAGACAAATCCCTTCAGTGTTACATCAGGAAGGTATGGAAACTTGCTTCTGTCACTGAAAAATGCTTCTTTTTTTTTGCCATCCATAAGTAAAAAATCTCAGTTTACTATCTCAAAATTTCAGGTTATTATCTCAAAATTTAAAGTTAGGTATCTGAGCGTTTCAGCTTACAAACTCAAACTTCTGAGAACATACACTGAAAGTGAGAAAATAGCTTGAAATTTCTTTCTTTTTGTTCTTTCCAGTGGCAGAAATAACTTTCAATAAGAAAGTCCGCCAAACCATGTGGAGGTACCCACTGACTGTAGCAACCCCTTGTTAATAAGGACATAGCCAAAAGCAGCTTTAGAATATTGCCTTCAAGCAGCCAGAGACAATTGTTTGTTGTGATTTGGCACTATATAAATAAAATGGAATTGAACTGAATTGAACCCTGGGTGGCACTTTTAACTTTAAGTCTGATATGGGAAGCCGACATGTAATGACAAGGATTGTACACTTCTAGAACTCCTTCATCATCATCATCATCATCATCATCTTACAAAAAAAACAAACTGTTGTGGTGGAAGCACAACATCTATGTGAGCGCTCTTTGGGATCTAATCCAGACACATGCTACAGCCTGTCGCTATTTGGATTTCATGTTGCAAGCTTTAAACTTCAAAAGATAAAAATCAGTGCAGTACTACTCATAATCACATATGGGTTGAAAAAACAAGCAAATAAAGCCATTAATCCTCCAGTTGAAAGTTAATTAATGCCAGCTTTGCCATCCATTTATTCATTGTATGCAAGCCTGGTCTGTTTTAAATACTGGTCACAAACCAACTTGTGGCTAGAATTAGTTATACCAATCAGATAACATATGCACAATCTAGTTTTTTGTTCAGTCATTTCATGTGGACGGCCGCTAAATAAACAAGAATTTCCCGTGTTATACAAGATCAGTTCAGAGAAATTATTTGTTTCTTATGTCTCCTTGTAAATATCAGAAAATAACTACTCCACTTATGTTTTTTTTTCCCTACTATGTTCCTCACTTGGATTTAAATAAACCACCCCATCTGTCTGCTTGTTCTCTCTTTGAACTTCTCCTTTGTCTGCTCAGCTCCCTGTGCCTGCGTGCTTCTTTGCCCACCAGTGGTTCATTATATAATGCTGGAATCTTCCTAGAGGAGGACTTCTGGAGTATATTAGGATCTTACGTTAGGCGGGGTTTGACAAATGCATGTGATGAATTGGTTCTGTAAACAATCTCTCTGCTACAAAACAGTTAAAATATCTTAGTGTGGTGATACATTTGTGTCATTGTGTGTGTCAGATGTAACGATCATCAGTTCAAGCAAAGGAATAAAAGGAATGATACTGGTGCTCCAGGTTTCACTGCAAAATAGGACAACAGGCATAAGAAGGTCTAAAAAGACTAGACTAGAAATAGAAGGAGACAGCTTTGAATTCAGCTGTCTACAGGAAGATAAGGAGGAACTGGTGTAATATTGGCTGTAGTATGCATGCAGTAGAGCACATCTATCTAACTGTTAATAGAACAAAAGAGTGGGCTTACAAAAGCTTTACTGGTAGCCATTTTAGTCCACCAGAATCCATTTATCGCCTGAATTAGCACCAGCAGCACTCTGTTCTGTTTCATATGTTTCAGACTAGAACTGAATAAACACATTACAATGTGACATGTAGTTTTCTTATCTTGATTAAGCATCAAGATTTGATGCAATCTGAAAACTGAAAGACAGAAAACTTTCTTTTCCTTCTGTGGGGTTGGGATGTAATGACACTCTAAACAAATGAACCATAAATACATACATCATGCCTGTATATGTATATATGTATGCCTGTATTTATTTATAGTTATAATTTCTTAAGCAAAATGATAAGACCTCATACTTCCAATATATATGCCCATGCTGTGTGTGCGTTCCAACACCTGCACACAAGCACACACACTGTATTAACTTCCTACTGCAAGGTCAATGGAAGACAGACAGAAAAAAAGGCTGCTGTGGCCCTCTCCTTGCTCCAGATGAGACTGTAAAAATCATGAGGGAGTTATTGGGCTATTTAAATTCAACACATGAAGGCAAACTGTGATGGAGGAGAGGAGAGGAGAGGAGAGGAGAGGAGAGGAGAATTAAACCTGACTATAACTCTATAACTTTCCTTTTAATCTTGCCTGTAAATATAATAATTTTCAAGTAATTCAAACACCATATTTTAAAAAAGGTTTTTAAAAAAATCAAACCTCAATCTAAAACATAATCTCCTATCAAACCTAAATCCTTTTCAGTCCCTTATAGAATTTCATTAATTTAAGTTGTCAGTATTTACAAGTATATATAACCATAACTCTGAGATTCTGAGAACTGTTGTGGAAAAAATTAATTGAGCATTGAAACCAAACTGATTTTCAGAGATTTATTGAAAGAAACCTTTGCAAAGGGATCAATACAGCATGGAATAGTCTTTGCACCAGCATTGATATTGATAAGGAAAAATAACACCTCATTTATATTCATGTGTGGATACAATCTTTCTCTGTTCCAACTGTGAGGAGGTTTCTTCCCATCATCAAGGTGGCACCAGCATGATAATGATCCACATCATGACCTTGGACAAGGCTTACATTTTAGTTGTTTTCCCATCTTTGCACACTCAGTCTTTGTATAAGAAAATTAAAATTACATACCCAAGAGGTAAACACAGGTTATTTGAGTTGAAACACAACTTTTCCATTACAAGAACCACCCCTTGTTGGCTGCTACTATATTAATAAACATTATTTTATTTAGTTTGTTCACAACCTGTGACTACAACCTGAAAATTACATGAGCAGCAGAGAACATAAAATGCTGACAGATAAATGACATTCTGATTTTAAAATCTCATTAACCCTCTGGTCTAAATAACAGAGCTGCTGATTAAAAACCACAGTGTGAATTAATTAAAATTATTTATTTGATATACATAAAAAACATCCGTTTACCATGCTGCAATTCATGACCAGCAATGCCGGTAATTTTAACCAGTGAAACAAATAGCCACTATCTTATAAAAAGCCTGCTAACATTACCTGCATGTTTTCAACACAGGTCTGAAATGGTAAGGAGTTAGAAGCATGTATCCAACTGATTTTTTAAAAATATAAAATAATGACCATGTCTTTGGATAGGCACTTTATACCACACCTGTGTGAGCTGCTGATGACATGATATTTTATTGGATTTATCGCTTGACTATTTCTGCCTCCTCATAATGATTCTAGTGGTTAAGAAAGCAAAAAATAAATAAATAAATCACTTCAAGAAATTGCATGTAGAATCACATCCACTAAATATCATGTTACACTGCAGCATTGCCAGTTCAAGCTCCTAAGTGCAAGTGCAACTATCTATATTTAATTTAAACTTTCATTTAATTTACATGTAAAGGATTACAGGTTTAAGAAAAAAAAAGTATACCAAATCAGTTCAGATTGTGCACTTACACAAAGGAGGGGCAAGAAAATAAGATAAAATGCCTACTAAACTGCTCACCATGTCAAACAAGTCCTGAATCACTGGGACACTAAAAAAAAAAAAAAAAAAACATCACCTCAAACAATCACCAGGCAAGACACCAAAAATATAATCACTTACAAGACGGGAATAGACATAGAAAAGGGCTGTAGTTGCTGTGTCACACTCTTATGTACAAACACACTCTGTGCTGTCCGATTCTCACGTAGCAGGTGAAACTGAAATATTTTCACTTGAGTAAAATTTTGGAGAAAAAAAAATGGACTCTGTAATGTGTCATTACACTCAAAGCAAGTGGATGTCAATGTCAAGTGGCTGTCTTCAATTGCTTTACAACCCAGCCTTTCAACCCATCTTATGAACACTTGTTACCAGAGGTGCATTTTATCAGGCTGCCTCAACGGCCAAAATATTTCTTTCAAAAATCTGAAAGCTTTCAGAACTGGAGAAAACAAAAGCCATCGCCAACAAAAGTGCTAAAACTGTTATTCCATCACCTGATATGACTTTGTCTTTGACAGAATAAATGTTTTGATTTAAGGAACTTAAAATAAGTAGCTTAAAATATATCAATCTTTATAAAGGCATATAAAGCACAATAAATATAACATTAGTCCATGACATTTATATAAAATTGCACCTAGTTTTAACATTTAATACAAGAACACAAAGTGAAAGGAAAAAAAAGCTACAAATGCAGACATAAAAAAATTCAAGGACAAATGACACATTTACAGTCACTCGTTTGTTTGTTTGATTTTTAGAAAGCTTAAACTTCCAAGAACATGTACTTGTACTTTCATTCACTTCCATCTTACGGCTCCACCTTTTAGTCTTGTTACTGCCTTCGCTGCTGCTTTTACTCCGGACATGATATTGTTTGACTGAAATAGAAATAATAACTGAACTTAATGAACTGCCTCAATAGCAGACTGAGAGGTAAATATAGGTATAAATCATATATCTATACCTCTCAGTGTCCTCTTCATGTTTTTGCCTTTAATAATTTTATTTTAAATCTTTCACTGAAAGATAAGCTTACAAAACCAAAATAAGCAATACAGTTACTATATGTTATCCATCAATTTCTGTCATTTAAGAGAAAATGTCAATTTGCCATTGCCTTAAGTTCCAAAATGATGAGGAAAAAATAATGAGGCACATGTGTGCCCTTAACTACATAAGATACCATATACAAGAGCGCAACATATGGATTTTCTCTGTAAGTGATTTGCATTATTGTAACCAACTGTTCTTCCTAATGATAATTAAATGTGCTTATTTATTTTATGATCTGGTGACTGTGAAGGTCCTAAATAGGATTCATATCATTTTAATACACATTACACAATTCAGTGACTCCTCATGACCTCTGGACGGGGAGGATAATCATCCAGGAAAGACCATCACTATTAGTTTATAAATGTTTCATCATAGGCTAAAGGTCATTATTCACAACAAATGTATTGATTTGTAGAGACTCTAAGGGAACAAGTGGCTATGGAAATTGCTACTTGGACTTTTTTGCAAATTGCAAATTTGGTTAAAGTTCATTATATTGTATTTATACGGTTTACTCTCAGCAAATATATTCTTAAATTCTTGTAAATATGTCACTTTTTGCCTCAAAGTTTTACTTCTTTCCTCCATTTTTACTTTTTGTGCACATGTGTTTGCAATTTTGATGACAACTTTTATCATCTATGTTTATCTGAACTTTAGAAAGACACATAAAGAGCGAGCAAAACAAAAGAGGGAAAAAAGCAAGAGGACTGCAATCAAATGGGACACTCTGCTTTTGAGTTGCCTGGCTTTGGTGCAGTGGAGCTGGTGGTTGAGGTCACACAGTCATCCCAGCCTCAATAGAGGCAATTTGCTATCAAAGCCTGTCTTAGTGTGCAGCTGAATGACTGGATGACAGACTTGCTGACTGAATGAATGACTGCACGAACGACTTGGTGACTATGGAAATGGATGACACCAAAGTGTCTGACAGGTTAGCCAGACAAAATGCTGTTGACACTGTCAGTCAGTTGCAGAGATGATCAGTCCAGTCCACTGAGCAGACAGGCAAGAAAATAATCAACTGACCAGCCAATGAGACAATCAATTCATTGACCACTGATTGCAATATACAACAGAGCCAGCCAGCAAGACAAGACAAGAAAAGCTGACAGCCAATAGACTATGGAGGAGAAGTGATAATGTTCCCAGTTAATTCAGTCACCATGCCAAATAGTCAGTTGGCTAATGTTGTAATGAAAGCAAACACATGATCAGCTATGGCAGTGAAACTTGCTGCTATTCCAGAACCAGTTAGTAAGTATGACAGAGAAAAGAGACTGCAGACTTTATGCTGCCAACAGATTGCCTGAGAGAAGAGGTGTGCAATAAAACATCTTTATCTACAAAAACTGCAGACAAGGGCATTTGATTTTGCCTGAAAGTCAAAGATCAACATATGGTAATGACCTGTGGAACTTGCATAACATGTCTCCATATTTAAATAATGTCACCACTACATATATTATGCACATGCTGATGGATCGTGCACACAGATCCAACAGATCAGCCAACATGACTCCTCATCTCTCCTCTCCCTCTCTCACAGACCACCTGCTCCTAGACCATTTTAGAAACCAATACAGGGCTACATTATTACATTTGTCCTGCATACTCACAAACCAGAGACACAGTTGAGAACAACGTGTACAATTCATACAGTCTCTTGACATGCAGATGATTTATGCCAACAGAATTAAAACCAAATGATGGAACAGCAAACACAAAAAAACTGCTGATTAATTTACATTTTACACATGGTCAATGCATACTTACATGGCAGAAAGGTCATCAGCGCCATCACCATGACGTGAAAATCCTCCCACCTAAATATGACACCGCAACAGCACATGCAGCAGGGGACTAAGCACCACAGTGATGTGTAGTATGTGTATATGCATGTGTGTGTGAGTGAGTGGAGGTGTGCATGTGTGTGTGGAGACTCGCTAAGCTGCACTCTCACTGCTACTGCCTCAGCTGGGGCTGTCTCAATGCACAGCCTGTACCATGTCGGCAGGCAGCAGGGGTGGGCGTATGTATGTGTGTGTGTGTGTGTGTGTGTGTGTGTGTGTGTGTGTGTGTGTGAGAGAGAGAGAGAGAGAGAACTAGAGAATGTGTGTGCTTGTATCTGTAGACAGTGCTGCATAGCAGAGAGGCAGATCTTCATTTCAGTATGACACTAGATCAATCAAGATTGATGACAGAAACAGTGATATGTGGATTGATAAGAACAGAGAGAATAACTTAAAGAAAGCAGAGGATACAATGGTGAATCCTGTTCTCTACATCCCTGTGGGTCTCTTACTCCCTCTCATTGACATTTTGCCCCAAGAACAGAACAGCAGGTCCAGTGTAGACACACATGCAACCTAGTTTTTAGAAATAACTGGAGAAAGAGGAGAGACAGAAAAGAAAAAAAGAGTAGGGGTGGTGAGGGTGGGGGTACAGTGAATAAATAAACATTGTACAAAAGGAAGAGAGGGAAAAAGCACTGGAAATAGAAAGATGAAATGAGAAAGACAGAGAAGAAGACAAAGCGGTTAGAAATAAGAAGGTGACTAGACAAAACTTGAAATGCTTTGAAGACATAAACAAGAAAAAAAATATGTAGATGTAAAGAAGAAGCATGTACATGGGAAGAAAAAAGGGAGAGAAGGGATAACTTTCAAGGCCATGAGTCATTCTTGCCTTCTGCAGATCGGGATTCCCATACAAGAGACTTGGATACAGCTCACCCCAGTGGAAATTGTGGCTGCAGGACATAATACCTTTATGTAAGCCAGTCACTCGAGAAGAAGGTAACAGCTTTGTTTCACGTCACTGTCATTCATGTATCTCACATCTTATCCTGTCACAGCTGGCAGGGAAAGAAGAGGATGAGGAGGAGAGGGCACAGCCTCACGCTACCCCTCACACTCTATTTGTCTTTATCAGTTTTTTTTCTCCCCCTTCGATTTGCCAGTGTCTATTTTTCTGTCTCCGGCTCACTGTGTAACATAAAATACCTCTCCTGTTTTGTCACAAGTGTAATATGTAAATGCAAGATGTTGTACAGCACCAGCAGCATTCTCCCCCACTTCAGGTTATTCCCACCAGGAGGAAAAAATGTTAAACAGAGCTGATCTCGACACATCCAAGCCTGAGCTGGGATAGCAAATACAACAAACTGTTCTGACATACTGTGCCTACAGCATACTGTAGAGGTCTCAATTTTGACTGCATGCTGTACACTGCCAAATTGTTCCATTTGAAAAGAATTGCATCCTCTGTTAACTTACAAGTTTTGAATCAAAAAACAAATCATTCAGCAAATTGCTAGCAACAAAGAGGGAAAGCAAGGGTGGCTCAGAGGTTGTGCAGGTGACCATATACATATGCCGCATAGCAGTGTGGGCGGCGAAGGCTCGAGTCCCAGCCTGTCACCATTTTCCGCAGGTTTTCCCCATATAGCTCCTCCCAATTTCCTGTCACTCCCCACTGTTAATAAAGCTGCTTTGGCCAAAAAAAAAAAAAAAAAAACGGAGAGCAGACTAATGGTTGCATTCTGCTCTAGTCAGTTTCCCATTATCATCAGGTTTTCTTAGCACAGTAAACCTCAATGGCTGCAAGTTTCACATGGCATACCACTGATCTAATCAACAGGGTCTTGCACAGATTTTCTACTGTTTTTGCTTCTTTGGATGTCCGCATATAAGTTTGTTTATTCTGCACATATTCTGATTAGGTGAATATACCCATGACTTAATCTGATAAGACAAAAAGTACAAATATAAAGGAGATTACTCATGAACGCCACAACTTAAATCATAGTACTATTATCAGAAGTGGCAGAACAGAATAGACTAGAATAGAATAGAATAGCATAGAATAGAATAGAATAGAATAGAATAGAATAGAATAGAATACCCACACGCAAGACTTGGAAATCAGGCAGATAAGAGACAAAAAGCTCTAGGATTCAGCCATTACTGGTGGCAGATACAGCAGATGAGAGGTCACATTAACCGAATGTTTCACATCACTGAAATTTTTTTTTAACAACAATAAAAAAATATGAAGGCAGTCTGCCATTTTGACAGATGAGAGCACTTATGGTTACATAATATAAAATCATTCACATGCAACACCGTAACCATGAGTGCTTGCAGTAATGGGTGGCCTGTCACTTTCATAATGTTGAACATTTCACTGTAGAAGTAAGTATGGAAGAAGCACACGCTGCAGGGTTTACTCATGAGGAAGAGAGTGCTTGCAGTACTGTATGTTAATACATTCTTTCTACCTTCATCTCACCCGAATTTAAAAATTCTGGCTCATGTGGCAATGGTAATTCCAGTGTGTCATGTGACAGCAGAGTGCACGTTCAGCATTCAGAACAAAATTTAAAAGTTGAAAAGGTTTTTTTTGTCTGAGGCAAAGATGCAAAACCAAATGACAGTTGCCTTTACAGCAATCTCCTCTTTTAACTTCCACAACAAAGAGCGAGGATCCAGGAGGGTACAAAAGTAAGAGCATTTTATTTGTTTCTGGTACCATATATAGAACAAAGAGACACACAAGGAAATTAGCACATAATGCACCTCGCGCAAGCATAAATGCCACCAGTGACATCAGCCACTTATATAGGTTACATCATAGGCGCTACAGAGATTGATCGTTGAAGTCTAAATCAGGCCTTAAATGTTAAAGTTCATGACAGTACAATTAGAAAAAGACAAGTTGTGGCTCGTTTGAAAGGACTGCCAGGAGAAATTCTCTTCTCTCTAAAAGGATCATTCTAGTACAGCTTAGGTTTGAAAAGTTGCATCTGAATAAACCACAAGACCTCTAGAACAAGGTCCTTTGGACAAACAAGGCCAAAGCGGAGATGTTTGGCCATAATGCATAATGCCACGTTTGACAAAAATCAAACACAGCATATCAGTGCAAACGATTCATACCAACTGTCAAGCACAATGGTGGAGGGGTGATGATCTGGGCTTGTTTTGCAGCCACAGGACCTGGGTACCTTGCAGTCATCGAGTCAACTATAAACTCCTCTGTATAACAAAGTATTCTAGAGTCAAACGTGAGGCCATCTGTTCATGGCTAAAATTGGCCATGCAACAGGACAATAATCTTAAGCACAGGAGCAAATCTGCCACAAAATGGCTGAAAAAGAAAAGAATCAAGGTGTTGCAATGGCCCAGTCAAAGTCCAGATCTCAATAGGACTGAAATGCTGTGGTGGGACCTCAAGAGATCTATGCATCAATGATCCCCGCAAACCTCAATTAACTGAAGCAACATTGTAAAGAAGAGTGAGACAAAATTTCTCCACAATGATGTGATGAAGTCATACAGGAAACAGTTAATTCAAGTGATTGCTGCTAAAAGTGATGCTACAAGCTACTGAAGCAAGGAGTGTACTTAGTTTTTCATATGACGGCATAGAGACCTATGAAAAATTTCTTGTTTAGGCACAATGATGCTGCTCTTTGAAGATGAAATTTTAAAAATTCAAATGTTACAATGACAAGAAATAGTAATTCCAGAAATTGAATGGTCCTATCCCTCAAAATGGCTGAATTAGAGAATTCAGTTCAGTGTGGTGAGGAGACCAGGTGAATGGGAAGTAACTGCAGGGAAGGTAGGAGTAAGTGTGTTTGAAATGAAGACAGGAGACTAGACTAGACTAGACTAGACTAGACTAGACTAGACTGGACTAGACTAGACTAGACTAGACTAGACTAGAATAGAATAGAATAGAATAAGAAGACCAGAAATAGACCCATACATTACTGTGGTGACTGGATAACTTTGTACTACATTTTAGAATATTATTTCCTGTACAGTGATTTAGTTTAGTTAAGAAGCTTATAGTGAAGTGTGGTGAGAGAGAGAATGAGAGCAGTGATGGGGATCAGAAACAGGCCCTGAATATCAATGCAGCACGTCAACAAGAATTCAGGGCTGCAGTGCACCAAAACCAGGAAACCTGGGAGAAAGAGCACAAGAGCACAGTAGCATCACAGCCAATTGGTGACAGTCCTCCACAGCTAATATCCCTGAAACAAATTATCACTATTATTTACCACCAACAAGAATCATGACACATCATCATTTCCCCTGTCCGAATTTTCTGCTTGCCTTTTTGAAGATCTCTGATTCTGTGTTTAAAAAACTTTTTCAGGAAATCAGATCCATAGAGATCCTACTGCATTACCTCCTTGCTAAAAGTAAGATACTATACTTTTAAGATCACTTGCTTCATTAACATGAAAGTCAGCTTTAGTTCCACTCAAATACTGCAGGTGAATTAAACAAAAAAAAAATTGCTGCAGGCTCACTTTTGCACCAAAGAAAACCCACATTGTATTGAGCTTAAAAGAACATTATGCCATATATTTTAATTAAATGACAACCATCAAGTAGACTATAAGACACATTAGCATAATACTCTCTGTGTTGTTCTATAAATGGCATCTCATATTCTGTCAGTAAAAGCTCCAATTTCCTTCCTGTAGGGATCTGTTAACCCACAAAGCGTTGTGTTTACCTCAGGTCAATCAGACATCCCATATACTGGTTTCTAGCCACCTGCCAATAATCATTAGCCTTATTAATTGCGGAAGCCTCACAGTATCTCCTGAGTACTGGAGTAAAATTAGACCAGCAATGTGTCTATGTATGAGCAGGTACACAAGCTTGTAATTAATGAAATGACTCCTAAAGGTCTCTAACCTTTCTCAATGAGAGGTCACCATTACGCATACCCACCTCTTATCTAATACGTTACACACATGCTGCATGCCTATATTTCCTTGTAACAATAAATTTAGACAGTTAGCAAGAGTAAACCTCGGCACTGGCTCTACAGCTATACATTAAGAGTTAAATATATTACTGTATGTATGACAATGTTTCTCAAATTACAATTACAGGCTCATCATGATGCTTTTTTTTAAACAGGACAGAATCAATGTTAAGGTTTTACAACCATCTAAAAACATCTGTTGTGCATCACAGAAAATCAGTTCAGCCTACTAAATTTCACTGAACCAAAGATTATCACTAAGAATTGCCATTATCTAACAATCAGGATGTAAATGTCTTCATTCAGGAGAGGTTTTTGAGTCTACATCTTATAAAGCAAAACACCATCTGATTTTCCTTTCTTATTCCTTCCTCTCCAGTGTTATTTCACTTTTCTCTAATATAGGTCCTTTTTCCAAGAGTGATTTTGAGCTTATTCCAACTCCCCAAGGACAGCTATAAGCCTAAGACGAATAGAAATATACACAAACAAGCTGGATAGTCACACAAAAACTCAAGACACCTACTGTACATCCACATACACAATCTGGCACACAGAGCCAGCAGACAGGGAGACATTGTCTGACTTTTGGGGTGAACTCAGTTGATTTCTCTTTAGCTAAGCTTCATGCATACCAAACCCAAAGGCAAGGGTAGACAGAGGAGAAGGGGACATTCCACAATGACTGATCATGCAGGCAGTACATATAACATCAGCAAACCCTCACTGTAACTATCTAGCCAATGCTGTATCTTTGGTTATCTTTGGTGTTAAATTCAATCAAGATAAATTTAGAAATTGTCTATTCAAGTGGATCAGTAATCTACAACTCCTGTCATGTTTGGACAACAAACTAGATTGTGTCCTTTGCTGGAACATCTCGTTGGATGGTTTTGCTAACCCTATTCTTTGTTGAGGGTCAACTCAGAAAGAAAGTTTGGGTTCTTCTCACTGGTAAATCTACTGTACGACTCTGAGGGGCAGGCCTACATGGAAATACACATCACTACTTTAATAATACAAAAATGTACTGAAACAATTGAGCAATTAACCTCAGCCTTTACTTTGTCAACACTTGGTACATACAGTAGCATGTCCAACATTAAATGGGTGAGAAAAAAATATTCACAGTACATTAATATCTTGTTTAATCTGGCTAGCACTGCATCAATCAACATTAAATAACTTGTTATTCAATGCTGACATTCTGTGATATTTCACACTTTTTTCCTTGAGTCATTTTAGCAAGGACATAGGTTAGACTATGAGTATTACATACCAAATTCAATAGACTACAGCGTCCTTTGTTAAATCTGAAGATGCAGAAAGTGCTCAGACATTTTAGTGGCTGAAAATTTGTGACGATGCTGAGTGATCTACTAAATTGTCAATTTGTAACACTTAACAACAAATGTAAACACAGAGGTTTTAGAAGGTTATAAAGAGTGTTGTAAAGAGCAGTTATGGGGGTGCAATCCTCATTTCTGACATATGTAACTGTAATTTCTACAAAAAGCACAGCAACAAGTCTTGTTAGCACACTGAAGCTGTGATTGGACTCACCAGCTATCTACTTACACATGGCTTTAAAATTCAAATTAATCTTCCTCTCCTCTTAATTGCTAATCCAAATATGAAAGAAAAATGTAAAGAGAGAGAAGATTTTACTGTATGGGCTTGTCACTTTACACAGTGGTCTTATTATTGTGTCTGAGCCACTGGTTTTAGAAAGTCATCCCAGCATATGCAGTTAGGGTATTTGTGAGGATGAAGTCTAATTGAGCCCAGTTGTTGCAGCTGAAAACCATCACCTGTCTCTGATTTGCTATCCCCTGGAAGCAAAGCTTTAAAAGCAGAAAAGTAAAACATTGTTCCAGTGATAGCCCAACAAAGCAGTCTGCTCCTGAAACCTGTTTAGCTGGGCAGTGATTCACTGAGGTACAGATGAGAAAAGCTGGCTGTCCAAAGCTATCAATCTAAACAACCTTGCTCTTTTTATTCTTTTACATCTCCTCTTGCTCCTGACACATACTCTCCCCTAAATAGCCATATATTTAGTCCTTATTCCTCCATTTCCAAGGGAAATTAATGGGTAGCTGGGGTGAGGCGTGAGGATTAAAATGTGCCAGAAGATTAATCAGTAGTGTACGTCTGTGAGCTGGACAATTCCAGATAGTTTATAAAAAAGACAGGAACATGCGTATGGATAGATACAGCAAATAGTGAATGAATACAGTTCACTGTCACATGAATATAAGATACTTCCTAGAAGCACTGAATAATGTCTAATAGAGTGTGATACTGCTTTTGCATAATATTTTCCCATTTTAATTAAGTAACTTTTAATAATAAAACGGAATTTCTTAGTCACAAACACTGATTATTAGTTAATATTGCCATATATGGTATAGTTCGGCTGAATTATATGTTGAGTAAACAATTTGATAGTCTAAAGTAAAATGTAAAATATGTGACACTATCCATGTCTAACCTATACTTTTGTTAGCTTAACCTTTGCCTTTCAGTAGAGTTTATCTTTGTCTTTCAGGATAATATGTAAACCTTTCATAACTACTGTTTATAAGGGCACAACCACAAAACCGACAACTGCCCTAAACATCTTACAGCTCCTGCGTCAGATTTATGTAGCTAAATGTCCACTCCAACCTTCTTTTTCTGGGAGAGTTCACCATGTCCCTCTGCACCACACAAAACAGTTTTGTTCAGTTAATTGTCAACAATGACTGATTTTCAGATTCAGTGTTACTGTGGGGGGAATAAGTGGACTTTAAACACAATGTGATTATCAGTCAATATTTTTACAAAGAGCTCTCACTTTTACTGGAAGCAAAGAGGCTCCATTTAGCAAACATGAGGCAGAGTAAATTCTTTCATCAAAGGAAAGATAAACCTTGTGCTGTGCAAACTGTAATTTACTGAAATTAAAGCAAACACTTGTCCAGTGTAAGAAAAAAAAAACTGTGAACCTGTCACCCATGTTTCCAACAGCTACAGCATCAGGCAGCAGACTCTAAGGCAATAAGGTACACAGAGATGTACGATTCCAAACATGTGTTTTACACACTAAAACTAAACATCATAGAAATCACTTTTCAGCCTATTGAAGATGCTCTCCTTATAATATGCTTCTAATAGATATTAAACCATGTTGATGTTAAAGAGCCAAAACACAACTCGCTGTGAAGCTGTGCACAAATGGTATAGAGCTACACACAGCTGGCACTGAGGAGGTTTGAAAGAGTATGTTGAGTACAGACACAGCATAGCAGGTTCAACATCGCGTCAACATCACTATGCTTATTATCCACAATTAACCACTTACTGTATGCACTGCATCAGTTGCTTTTAAAATGATAGGAAATTTTCAAGGACAGTATTTTTTATTTGTTTGTTGGCTTTGTTCAAAACAGCCAGCTCATCTGGCCAAATAGTTACAATGAATGACAGGAACAGGAAGGATGAATGCAAAATACAAAGAAGAAGAAGAGATTAGAAGAGTCTCAGAGAGGCAGCACCTGCCTTGAATGGGAAAGAAGCAGGAGAAAGATTACCTGACTGCATGGAGAAGACTGCAACCTGTCCAATACCCACACACTATGACACTATGATGCTATTTGCCTATTTGTCAGAGCCTGTCTTGTCATTACTTATCAGCCTAAAATAAATGAGCAAGGGTGCACTGAAATGTGGATTCAATTTAGAAGTTAAAAAGAAAGTTCCAAAATAAAAGACTGGCTTTACTGTTTTGTTTTTTTGTTTGTTTGAGAATTTTTTCTCTTTGACTGTGACTGATTCATGGCATGAAACAGTAGTTTCCAGGAAAACAACTGGTACACTGAGCGCCCTGAGGAAGACTAACAATTCAACATCAGAGCCATTGGGTGGGGGATTAACAGCTTTTCTTTTTCTTGGCACTAAAAATGAAGATAGAAGAGAATGATAAACTATTTCTTGGCACCACTCCCCCAGCCAACCCCAGCAAAACCTGTATGTTGGAATGAGAACATATCAATGTTGATGTAAAATGACATTAGATTCAGGCTGAGATGTTAGTCTTTTGGGGCAATCAATATATCAGAGGAATAAGACAGACAATAAAATTCACTCTGAGCTGAATATAATTGTTTTCTCAACAAGACTAGACATTGTGTATTAGGTTATAAATACTTCATAAATTGTTAAAAGGCAGCATTAAATAAATGTCAGACATGACAGTGTAAACGCAGGATAAGCATGCTACTCAGGGTTTGATATAACTATTGGATTGATGGCCCATCACCAGTAAAAGGACTACTTGGAGGAAATTCATTCAGTCCAACAACACTGTCTCCGCCAATCACAGTTAAAGGTACATTCAGTTGTTCCTTAATTTCCTAAAGGGTTGCCATAGCAGACTGCCACGTTAGATTTAGTGCAGATTTTACACCAGGTGCCCTTCCTGACGTAACTCTCCCATTGATCTGAGCTTAGGAGTGCATAAGCTTCTGACCCCCTAAAAACTGGGTTTATGTCTCTTCACAGTCTTGAACTGGGGATCTTTCATGTGTAAGGCAAATGTGTTAACCACTACTGCCAATCACAGCTATTGGTAATATCAAGTGGCTAAAGCAAAGACAAATTCCCTAAGGAGTTGGTCTTTCTTGCGGTCAATATTCTGATAATGTCTCAGGGGGGTCTTAGTTTCATGGAGAAAAAAAGTAGACCTGGGTGAAAGAAGGCCACTTGCCTTTGTGTGGAAAAAAAGATGTTTGTAAAGTATAAAATTTAAGTTGGTGCATTTGTATGAAAATATAGGCTTTACAACATTCAGTCCAAACAAGAATATTTTTTTAACAAAAAGGTTGTCCAGTTTCTGGTGAAGCCACAGCCTCTCCTCTCTATCTGTGCATCACAGTGGACAGCACAGAAGAGGCACTGCAGTGGAGACAGTGAACCCAGGTCAAGTGAAAGGTAATGGTTTTCAGAGCTTGTTACTGAAAGTGCAATAAAAACCTTTGCAGGTGTGTATTGAGTGCCGTTAACCTGACAATGCTCCACACCACTGGTTTAGTGCAGTGTTTATTCCAATACTGAAGTACAATGTTGAAATATTTGTGCTTCACTCTCTTTTACTTACTTATATTACTTATATTTTATTACTTTAGGTAGTAGTAATTTTGCACATTTATATTAAATATAAATGTTAACAAAAGAAAATATAATTGTACTTAAAATATGCTATATTATAATTATAGCATATTTTAACAATAATTTTTCAGAATAATGTAATTCAAGAACTCCTCTGGGTTCTCCTCAGACTGAAATCTAGCCTGTCTCAGGGACACTTGAGTTTGCTGCATACCAGATCAGTTAAGTGCATAAAGCATGAAAAAGTCAACACAAGAAATAAGTTAGATCCTACAACAGGTTAAACTAGAGGGTATTACCTGGGACGGTGGAGTTCAAATGCAAGTCTATTTATTCTTTATTTAGCTGAAGACAGTTTTTATGACTAATTACCTATGACCAAATCGTAATGCCCCAGAGGTGTTCTATTTGATTTAGGTCAAGCAAACATGGGCTCCATTCAATGATATCAATTCCTTCATCCTATAGGAACTGCCCGCATACTCTCGGGCCGGGTGCTGTTGTGCACCAGGAGGAATCCAGAACCCACTGCACCAGCATAGGGTCTGGCAGTGGATCCAAAGATTTCATCTCAATACCTAATCAGTATCGGGATGTATCAGTAAACCACTAAACCTAAATTACAGGCAGCATAACATTCTCCACAGCTTCTCCAGACCCTTCTTGTCTGTCACATGTGCTCAGGGTGAACCTGCTCTCATCTGTGAAAGCACAGTGCGCTAGTTGTGGGCCTTCCAATTCTGGTATTCTATGGCAAATGCCAGTCAGGCTCCATGGTGCTGGGCAGTGAGCACAGGGCCCACTAGAGGACCTCATGAAGTCTGTTTCTGACTGTTTGCTCAGAGACATTCACACTAGTGGCCTGTTGGAGGTCATTTTGTAGGGCTCTGGCAGTCCTCATCCTGTTCCTCCTTGTACAAAGGACCATATACAAAGGACCATATACTGGTCTTGCACATGGTTTAGGGACCTTGTAGGGCCCAGCTCTTCTAGAGTAACTGCCTGTCTCCTGGAATCTCCTCCATGCTCTTGAGACTGTGCTGGGAGACACAGCAAAACTTCTGGCAATGGCACCTATTGATGTGCCATCCTGGAGGAGTTGAACTACCTGTGCAACCTGTGTAGGGTCCAGTTATTGCATCATGCTACCAGTAGTGACACTGACCCTAGCCAAATGCAAAACTGGTCGAAAAAACAGTCAGAAACAGTCAGTGTTTAAGAACGCTGTCATTCACCCACTTTTAAGAAACTCCAAGCTCGACCCCTGTATCTTCAACAGTTACAGACCAATTTCAAAATTACCATTTTTATCTAAGATTTTAGAAAAGGTTGTAGCTAAGCAGCTTACAGCCTTCCTGGACAAACACAGTATCCTCGATAAATATCGGTCCGGTTTTCGTAGAGTTCATTCTATAGAAACAGCTCTTGTTAGAGTTTCCAGTGATATTTTGTTGCCAAGTGATGCAGGAGAATGTCTTGTTCTGCTGATGCTGGACCTTACTTCTGCTTTTGATACTGTTGACCATCAAATTTTACTTGATAGTGTATCTGGGTCTGCTTTGGAGTGGTTCACTTTATACCTATCTGAATGATGCTTTTATGTGGCTGCCTCTAGGTACAGGTCCTCTTCAGCCTCCCTTGCCTGTGGTGTGCTCCAAGGTTCTGTTTTAGGACCCTTATTATTTTTATAATATTTGCTCCTTTTACAGCACCTCTGAGGGCAATTCTTATCACTGTTATGCCAATGGCATTCAGTTATATATTTCCTTTAAGCCTGAACATGTCTCTAAGTTACAGATGTTGATTATATGCTTAGAATCTATCAAAAGTTGAATGGCTGATAACTTTCTCCCACTCCAAAAAAACTGAAGTCCTTGTTTGTGCCCCTGATAGATTTGTGCCCAGGATAATGGAAGCTCTTGGTCCCCTTGGCAAATTTGCTAAATCTTCCATTAGGAGCCTTGGGGTAACCTTTGACTCTGCTTTCACTCTAGATACCCATGTCAAATCTCTGTTTCACTCTCTGTTTTTACCATTGAAGGAATCTTGCTAAGTTAAGTTCCATTGTGTCATGTTCTGACCTTGAGATTTTTATCCATGCATTTATTTCCTCACATTTGGATTATTGTAATGCTTTTTTTACTTGTCTTGGCAAAAACTCCTTGGAGCATCTCCAGGTTGTTCAGAATGTTGCTGGGAGGCTTCTGACAAAGTCTTCCAAGTATTCTCATGCCACACCATTACTGATCCAGCTGTATTGTTACTGATCTGGCTCCCCATTAAATTCAAAGTCCAGGTTAAGATTCTGGTCCTTGACTTATAGAGCTCTTCATGGACAAGCATCAACTTATATCAGTGAACTCTTACATCCATGCATCCCCACCAGGTCTCTGAGGTCATGTGATCAGGGCCTACTGGCGTTATATCATACAAGGCTGAAAACTAAAGGAGACAGAGCTTTTGCTACAGTAGCTCCCTGACTCTGGAACTCACTCCCTTCGTGTTTGAAAGTTGTGGATTTGGTAGGGTCTTTTAAAAAACAGCTAAAAACTCATCTTTTTAGACTTGTGTTTGGTTAGGGTTTTTTTTTTTTTGCTCTACTTTTGTTCTACTTTGTGATTTGTGTCTTGAGAGGTGCTAAATAAATATTATTTTACTTTTCTTAGAAAAGATGAGGAGAGAAAAAATGTCAGTGGCCTCCAACTGTAAAACCATTCCTGCTTTGGGGGTTGTCTCATTGTTGCCCCTCTAGTGCACCTGTTGTTATTTTCATTAACACCAAAGCAGCTAAAACTGATTAACAACCCCCTCTGTGACCTAACTGAACAGATCAATATCCCAGAAGTATAACTGACATGATGCCATACTCTGATTAAAAAGTGTTCCTTTAATTTTTTTGAGCAGTGTACTGTATAATGAGACTTGTGAACGCTTCCAGCACTCAGCATTGTTAAGAAATGTTTAGAATTTCCCTGCAAATAGAAAAAGAAAGAAGCCAGATACACAGACAGAGGCAGCCAGGGATAAATTATTTAGAGGAAAGAGCAACACCAACTCACAGTCCCTTCACAGAAATAATTACTTGTAACAGAACAAACAAGGCAGGGTGTGAGAAGCTCTGCAATGTCACTAGATATATCATCATGGTCAGTCACACTAATGAACAACAAGGAGGTGAGAATAAGTGGAGGATATACAGTAGAAAGGGGGGGGGTAATCTCCAGCAAGAAGCAAGGTTGTTTAACTCGATTCTGCTCTGACCTCTGGCACTATTCACTCACACTCTCATTCTCACACACAAACACAAACACACATGCATATAGACACACACAGTCCTGCTAGGTAAGCACTCTACAGGGTCATTAACACCACTTCTTACTGCAGCAACTTATGCAGCTTTAGAGTAGCCTATAGAATATCACTTTAATGCAGCCTTTTAGTGTGTAATTGTGCTTACATTTACTTCTTTTTTAAGTATGACATCTAACACTACATCCCATTAGTGAATTATTTCCAATAAGCTTTCTGATTATGGCTTCAAACTTCACTACAGACTATTAATATTAAGATTAATTATCAAAACATAGAAACAAGCAGTTGTATAGTATACCCCATTATTTAATGCATTTAAAGACTTTGTTGTCATTACTTCTGTTAAAGAGCTCACCAGAAAACAAATGATTTCTCAATAGGTTACACCACTGCTGTTTATGCAGGTGAACTCTCACACCTCTGTAAGTTCATGTATAATGGTTGATATTTTTCAAAAACACTGGGACTCATCACACAAAAAAATGCAAGAAGTTTGTTGACGTGAGAATTTTTTTTCTTTTAACATTTGGTTAACATTCTGAAAGCTTCCATTTTAACCCTGTGATAGACTGATAGACTGTGATTATGAACCCCACTTCCCACCCTGTGACAGCTGGGATAGATTCCAGCCTGCCTGGCGGAACCTTTTCCTGTGTTTAAAAAAGCTGAGAAAAGAAAAGAAAAGAAAAGAAAAGAAAAGAAAAGAAAAGAAAAGGCAAAATAGGAAAGTTGCTAGCCTGATAAAGAGTTGCACTTGAATCATGAACCTCTATCCAATCACTATAATAGCTGATTATTTGGTGGCACAGATAGGACAGCTGGGCAGCTGACATGCAACTCTGTACACATGTCCCACTCCAATATGGAGGAAAATGCCAAATGCCAAACGTCAGTTTCAATGGTGCAAGGAGCGCAGATCTTGGGCTGTGGACAATGTGAAACATGTATTGTTCTCTGATGAGTCCACCTTTACTGTTTTCCCCACATCCGGGAGAGTTACGGTGTGGAGAAGCCCCAAAGAAGCGTACCACCCAGACTGTTGCATGCCCAGAGTGAAGCATGGGGGTGGATCAGTGATGGTTTGGGCTGCCATATCATGGCATTCCCTTGGCCCATACTTGTGCTAGATGGGCGCGTCACTGCCAAGGACTACCGAACCATTCTGGAGGGCCATGTGCATCCAATGGTTCAAACATCGTATCCTGAAGGCGGTGCCGTGTATCAGGATGACAATGCACCAATACACACAGCAAGACTGGTGAAAGATTGGTTTGATGAACATGAAAGTGAAGTTCAACATCTCCCATGGCCTGCACAGTCACCAGATCTAAATATTATTGAGCCACTTTGGGGTGTTTTGGAGGAGCGAGTCAGGAAACGTTTTCCTCCACCAGCATCACGTCGTGACCTGGCCACTATCCTGCAAGAAGAATGGCTTAAAATCCCTCTGACCACTGTGCAGGACTTGTATATGTCATTCCCAAGACGAACTGACGCTGTATTGGCCACAAAAGGAGGCCCTACACCATACTAATAAATTATTGTGGTCTAAAACCAGGTGTTTCAGTTTCATTGTCCAACCCCTGTATATTAAACAGATATATATATATATATATATATATATATATATATATATATATATATACATGTATATATATATACATGTGTGTGTATGTGTACATATGTATATACATGTATATATCTTTTTAACATACAGGGTTGATGAAACTGAAACACCTCATAACCACAATAATTTATTAGTATGGTGTAGGGCCTCCTTTTTTGTCGCCAAGACAGCGTCAGGTCATTCTTGGGAACGACATATACAAGTCCTGCACAGTCGCTCAGAGAGATTTTTGAGCCAATTTCTCCTTCTTCCAGAATAGTGGCCGGGTCACGTGATTCTGGTGGAGGGAAAACGTTTCTCCTTCAAAACGCCGAAGTGACTAAATAATCTTTAGATCTGGTGCTCTGCAGGCCATGGGAAATGTGAACTTCACTTTCATGTTCATCAAACCAATCTTTCACCAGTTGCTGTGTGTATTGGTGCATTGTCATGCCTGATACACACAGCAAGACTGGTGAAAGATTGGTTTGATGAACATGAAAGTGAAGTTCAACATCTCCCATGGCCTGCACAGTCACCAGATCTAAATATTATTGAGCCACTTAATGTAAAGGAGAAACGTTTTCCTCCACCAGCATCACGTCGTGACCTGGCCACTATTCTGCAAGAATGGCCAGGTCACGATGCTGGTGAATAA